>MJUU01025110.1:116937-161414 GCA_002080025.1 Modiolus philippinarum
AGACAGGAATAAAAGCCCTGTCCTTGATAAACTGGAGTTTTCTATGTATCGTGTGCGTTTTTGTCACATGTACATTCATTCCATATCCTTTCATTTTTCCTATTTGCTGCAGAGTTTGTCTCTCGTGCTGCATGGAGTTAGAAGAAAGTCTCCCCGTGCTTGAGATGTATGCTCTTATAATATTACAGTTATGGCGTGTTTGTCCGTGTGAGAATTTCTCATACGTTTACTAATTTATTTATTTTTTTCAATTTGGCTGTTCAATATTTTCATTGTTTTTACTAAAATGTTATAACTTGTACACACGACTATTTTTGCCTATTCAACCAAAGTTACACTGCAAGGTTTGCCTACATCTATTTCGATCTGCCCTGTGTTGTCTGTCGATGTTGTTTTTGTCCTTATTTTTGTCTTTCGTCGGGCTACCTAATGACAAATATTTGTAGGCATACATTGCCCGATTGTACTTTTTTCTCATTGACCGCTCCCGAAATGTGTTGCTTCAATGACATATTTTAGCTGCGATCGATGTTGCTCAACATTTTTATTCTCTTCTTGTAACCCTGATGCTTTCGGCTGGATAACCCTGAGCATCGCCCAAGTTGGCACTCCATGGCGGGTGGGGAGCAAGGGAGTGACCTTGATATAAATTTTGTCAAGAATACCGCTTAAGTGCACGCTAGGGGCCTTCTTGATCTCGCTTGAGGGGGTGAATATTGTTCACCTCTAGTTGAAGACCCTCGGGCGACATCAAGATGAAGACAGGAATAAAAGCCCTGTCCTTGATAAACTGGAGTTTTCTATGTATCGAATGCGTTTTTGTCAGATGTACATTCACTCCATATCCTTTCATTTTTCCTACCGATACCAGCATACCAGATCTGATAGAGGTTTATCAGATGGGTATGAGTATAGCCCCTTATTGGATGTATGTAATAATTATAGTTTATAACATTGCATTTTCTTAACACACCTTTTATCAGCCGAGAGCTGTAAGGGTAGAGGAATGATATTATGAACGAGGGCTGATGAAAGGAGTGATGTGAAAACTGACATGTTATCATATACTTCAACAATAAAAGACTTTTCAACTGAAATATATTCTTCACACTCATAAAATGCAATATTATTTGTTCACATTTTCATTGATTTCATTTGATAAGACCGGATATCGTATGCAATGTTTGTCTAACTTGCGTGTGATAGCGCCTCCGAGTTGTGACGAAAAGGCATGTGATAATAACGTACAGGAAGCAGTCTAATAATGTCATATTAGCCCGCTTCGTCAGTTTTTGTAGAAGCTGGAAAATACTGTTATAAGTTCTTGTTGTATCAGTGGCTAAAATTTTATTCTCTTATAATTCATCCTCATTACCTATTTATGAATCACTGCACGAGTAGTTATTTTGTGGTACACTTGTACTTGAGTTAGATATGAAATAGTTGTATCGCTTTTACGGGAATTTCATGGTTTGAGTGCCAAGTAATATCACATCACGAATAATGTGCTTTCACTTTTTTATATGTAAAAGTTTCTATTGGACCACTGCAAAATTTCGTTGGCCGGGATCAACGTCATCTATAACGGTGTTGTTATTCGAAGCAAAACAGCGTCGTCAGTATAGGAATAAAAGTAATTTTGGAGGAGTTTATCGATGTGTAAACGCGGCCGACTCACTCACAAACTAAATAAAGTCCGAAGGACTTTATGTAGAGTTTGTGAGTGAAAGGCCGCGTTTACACATCCATAAACTCCTCCAAAATTACTTTTATTTCTTATAATTCCAATCCTTTGAACTTTGAAAATGTTGTCACTGATTTTTACGTCACCATATACTGCACTATTTAACGTCGTAATGTATTAATGGGCAAGAAAAAATTATCGAGAAATAACTTTTTTGTTGTTCATGACGTTGACCAATGAAATTGGACGTTGCATTAGCAATTGGAATTATAAGCAAGCAAACACAGAACATCAGTTAGGCACTACAATTTACTGCAGTCACTAGAGAAAGAGTTTTAACAACTGGGAAAAAATGTATATAAACTTTCGTTATGTAATTTCAAATATGATAGGCTCGTTTATTTCCCGAGATCATTTAAAATTACCTTGCTTCTAGGTGCTAGTCATAACGTGCTAAGGTGAGGGGATGAATATTGTTCACTTCTAGTTGAAGACCCTCAGGCGACATCAAGATGTGCCCTGTCCTATGTATCGTGTCCTTTTTTGTCACATGTACATTCACTCCATATCCTTTCATTTTTCCTATAGGGTGTTTATATTTTGTACGTGACTTGCATATGATGAGAGCTTTCTGTTATTACATCATATTATGTTATTACATCATACTTGTAGATATTTTGACCCTGACCTTTGTAACAGAATATAAGTTCCACCATAATATTTGTTCCAAAGGACAAAATATTGCATTAAAGATTTGTTCGACTGGAACACATACTATAATATTTTTTTCATAACGGAAAAAAGCTCATATAATATTTCTTCCAAAAGGAAGAAATATTATGCATATGTTTATAATATTTGTTCCATTGGAACTTTTCTTAGGTGGAACAAATATATGTTTACTTTTTGTTTGCTTTTTATTAAAACCTTAATATACCCTTATTCCTAGAAGCCATTCTTTAATTGCTAGGGTAAGAACTCGGATAAGTGACAAATTTGTTTGAATTTAAAAAAAAAGAAAGAAAAGAAATGCAATTTCAAAAATCAAATACATTATATTAATTTTGCATTGACATTGCTTTATTCCCCGTTGAGAGCTTTATTGTCTTCTGACAACTCTTGTTAAAATGTACCCGGTCAGTAGTAGCTGCCAATGGGAAAATAGATTATCATTAGACCCTGTGAAAAACATTCAAAAGATATTTTCCCCTGAAATCACTTGGCCAGTTTCCAGCATACTTACTCGAAGATTTACTCGGGTGATGTCCAGCCTTAAATGAATAAATAAAGTCCGTATCCAATACAAGAGAACTACAAGGAATAAACTAAGTTCCTGCGGGAAAACATAAGAAAACACCTTCTTGGAATCCAAACTTGGTGACGAGCCTTTAGTGGTTCCTTTGAAAATTTATCATGTATACCACCTTATTCAATTATAGGACTCTAGGGGAAAAGAAATCAGGGTCTTCTCCTCCGAAACTTTGGCCAATAATAACGGCATTAAATCAAGATCATCCTACGTCGACACTCATTTAAAATATGATTATTATTTGCGAACAAAATGGGATGAAATAGCATTTTCTCTCACCGTCCTCGTCCATTTATTTGTCAATGGACCGTTTAGACACAACTTATTTATTTTCATAACATATGGCGTGTTGGGGAAGAAAAAATAATTCCCTGTTGGAAGCAGAGGCCTTGGATAATAAAGCTGATTTTTCTGAAGTCGCATTTCATTGTAAACCCTTGCAAGATTTTCATTAGGATATATTTAAGTAAGCTAATATGCTTGATCATATATTGGGAAGATAACACGGGTATCACAGCTATATATGGCGATCCCGGGGAACAGTGACTTGAGCTCGGAGCCATGTGAGTGGATCCTAGAGCCCTGTGATCGAAGCCAGGAGTCTTTTGAGTGGAGCCCAAGTCATAGTGTTGGAGCCCAGAGTCTCTGTGTCGGAGCCCGAGTCCTACGCTCAAAAAGGTTGCAGCCCGGACTCCCTGTGTCGGCGCCCGGGCCCCATGTTCAATAAAGGTTGGAGCCCGGAGCCCAGAGCCCGTGCTATTCCCTAAATATACTAAGTTAAGATATAATTTTACCTCATGATAAAACTTGAAATTTTAAAATTGACTAAGCAGTCGTTATCGGTAATTGTCATATGCCTTTTTGTCAGTACTTTGAAAGCTTTATCCCACTCAGATTCGATTATTCCCGCCAAAACAGTAAACATTATTAAACTTAAAAAGTCAACCCCAGTGCGAGTCCCTTATAACCACCCCCCCTCCTCTCCCAAAAACACCTACCTATACTTTGTAAAGATATTGCTACAAACAATCCATAACGTTTAACATTCTTAGTCTTTGACGATAAATCATTTATTCCAATATACTTTTCTAACTATAAAAACTTACCTCGTACATGTGTTGAAACCGACAAGGTTGAAATGTAATCAAGCTGAGGTAAGGTGCACTCGAATGTTAATAAATATTCTTGGTATGCGCTTCTTAAAACGAAAACGGCAGTTGTACAATTGGCATTCGCTATTTTGAGTTTTAGATCGCCTTCAAAGATGTTCTTCTCTGAAAAAACTAGGCTAATATACACCAAGCTTTGTCTCGATCAACACAAGTGTATCCCAATTTAAAGATATATTTGAAGAGTTTTGCAATCAAACAACATAACCCATGTTACTAAGAACATATACAGTGTACGCATAAACTGTTGTACATGACAAACAACCCCAAAACCATTTAAAAATATCAAAATGATAAATAAATAAATTAATTAATATTTAGTATGGCAAGATCTAACTACCTACAATTTTGAAAAAATTGTTATCCTTTTTTGTACCTGTAGATCATTATCGTAAATACCTTTTCTTTGTTTTTTATTAACAACGTTGAAAAATAGAAAAAACAAATTGATGACGAAACATTTAGCATATCAATACCTACCAAACCTGCAATTTTGAAGAAAAATCAGGCAAACTTGACTAACCCGTCAAGTGAGAGTTGTCACGCTTTCCATAGCCAAATCACGCTGTCACGCTAATCCCTCTCAATGTCACGTTTGTTTTTAATTATTTTTTAGAAAAAGTTAATTTCAAATGAAAAACAATCTTTTTGATACAAAAAACATGAGATTCGGATTGTTATGTATATTCTTACATATATCTAAATACTAAGACGGGAGATTTATTTATGAATGTAAGCGTGACCAAAATTTGGAATGAAGGAGAAACACCAAGAGAAATTTTATATCATCCTTTCGGTTTATGACAAAAATTTAATCTAAAAATTTAATCTAAAATTTCTTGCCATGACTACCTGCATTGCTGTTATAATGCGTCATTTTATATCTCCGAAAAATTTTGTGGAAAGGGGGGAATCCCGCGTCTCGCCCTTCATGGCACTGTTATACCTGCGATTCAAAATCTCTTTTTATTCGCTAATATTATTAAGTCTTTTTAAGATAGAGGTCAAATTTACATTACAAAAATGTAAAGGTTGTAGAGGACATACCCAAAATCTCTCTCCTGTAGACAGAAATAATGTCTATAATGTTTACAGCATTTCTAAAAAAATATTGTGTATATTTTATTACCGTGGGTGTTTGATAATAGAGACACGGTAATAACGGTTAACGTATATTAATACCACACATCTACATTTGTTTAAAACTTTCTTTTCTTTTGAAAGTACAAATATTCAAAGATAATGTAGCCAAAAAGTTAATTCCATTGTTTTAGTAAGTAACATATATTCAAATAAAGTGGAATACTATGATTCATAAAATGATAGAAAAGTAAAGTACTATTTTCCAAACAATTTAATCTAGTAGCGAGGACACAACTAATGGAGTTTGGTTTTAAGTATGATATAAGCGGCTATTAATACCCTGTGAAACCGAAACCTCAGTCTAAAAACACATTTAAAGGCAATCTAAAAGTCGTATATATTTGCATTGAGATTGAAAATATATTTATTTGACTCTGGGTGTCTTTTAATTGATAAAGATGAAGAAAAAATCCATCTTTTCCCAATTTTGAAGAGTAAAACAACAGTTTTCGTAATACATTGACTCCAACTATGCGCATAGTTTCACTTTAGCAATGCGTACAGTAAAAAAGTGTTGCACTCCAACAATCCGAAAAAAGTGACCTACAGAAAAACGCTGTGTACAGCTACAAAAATCTACTGCAATGCTACGCCCTGCATCTTACATTTTATTTAATATGAGGAAGGCTTAGCCTTGAATGCCAGCGAAGAAACTCCAGACTTTTACCCGGCTCTACTTTTCATGCTAGTATAGTGATTCTGGACGTTTGACGACAAGCCTGATGATTTCAACTTTCCAATAGTGAACTTTCTGTTTTGAGCAGTAATATTCCAACATGTCCGCGTCTTGTATTCGATCATTGTATTGGTATATCGTGTTATTTAATTGCACAACGATTTTGTCGAGAGACAACATGACGAAATGACCGTCTCAAAATTTGTCGTTTCACGGTCATTGCATTATTTGACAGATCATTACAATGTCTCGAGTTGACCGTACTGACAAACAAAGACTAAGCAACACCGGACTTTTCAATTTGGAGGAGCACATCTTTAATGCCCTTTCGGAGGACCCGGTTATAACTCCATTTTCGGGGTTCACACTTGCTAGTGCTTCAAGTTTGTGGTGTTTTTGTTTATTTCTGTTTATTTGTGTTGTCTGTGTCATTTTGTCTGCATACATCTATTGTCATGTTTACATCACGAATAGCCATTTTCAGTCTCCCTTTTTAAGTCTCTCAAATTAAGTTTGGAGAGGCTTTTTATCTCTCTTTGCTTTTGGATTGTCTGCCACTGTATTTAAGCCTCCACCCGTCTTTATCATAGGGGTCTCACTGTATAATGTGTCATCTTGGCACTGTAGCCGTTCAGGAAAATCTGTAAAATCATGGCTAGGATCGTAAAATGTCTGTAGGGGCATTATACATAAAACCAATGTGACTTTTAGCTTTGATATATGATGTGTTAATATTTTGGCTGTAGCTCCGTAGGCTGCATGTGTCCTCGGGTAAAAGATAAATGAAGTGCCAATTTTTGGTTAGATTTGGTTCACAGAAGTAAAGTAAGCCTTTATACTGACATATGTTCCTGCGACTCGGGATTTGAGTGCATGCATGTTCCTTCAAACATAAGAGAGAATCTACAATTACTTCAAGTAATATGATGCAAAGTACAATGATCAAATGTTGCATACAGATGCGTGAAAGGTTGTTCCTTGAGAAATATTCTTATCATCAGTAGTTTTCCTATTTTCACCATTTTCAGAAAGTGACACACTTAAACATCTTCCAGTAAAAAATGTTCTATATTTTAAAACAAGCTCCTTTAAATAATTTAATAAAATACCCGAAGTGAATTTAAAGAGAAGGAAACTTGTTTTGTTGACTGAACAATTTAGAAATTGTTGCTGCATAGAAAGAACATACATGTATCTGCGTTAATTAATTTCACCTAAGGTAGGTCAAAGTACATAACAATTTAGCTTTTACGAATATTCTGTAAGTGTTTAAAAAATCAGATTTTTTTTCTGTGTGTAGTTGTCGTCAGGGACAAATTGCATTATTATTTCTTTTAAGTTTGAAAGAATTTGTGTAAGTAATCAATATTCATGCGTCATTGTCTATCAATCGAGTCAAAAGGTCGTCTGACAAACGAACGAACCAGGCAATATGGGACTTTTGAATCATAGTCACTCCGGAAACAGTTCTATTTTTATACGTAAAAAACATCAATACATCATCAAATTGAGAGGGAATCACTAATTAAAGAACACTGTTGAGCTTAGGGTGATTTATATTTCATCGATTTGTAGCATTTCAGGTTAATTTTTCCGTCAATTAAAATTTAGTTAAGAAATTGTCAAATATGAAAAATTATAAATGTACCTCAATATCGTAACTAGTTTGTTTTTAATGTGGTATATATATATATTTCAATAGGTTGAGAAATCCAGTTTTCCTTCTAACTTGTATCCGAGGCGATCTTTTCCACCTTCAATTCACACGAGAGTTTAATTTACATTGCGGATCCAAGGAGTTTCCTGGGGTTGGAACCCCCCCCCCCTCTCCATTTTTGGACAATCATAATTTTTTTGATGAATATCCTGATGTTTAAGAAATCCCACACAAAAAATTCACACCTCACTCCGCAGAAATTTTCTTTCACTCCCCCTTTCTAAAATTGTAAGGAACCGAGCCTGATTTAAAGGGTGTCCATCCCAAACCTAATTATCAATTTGGTGTGAATAGTATTAAGCCTTGTCCAAAGCTTTCTCAACTTCTATAACTTTCAAGTTTTGATAATTTCAATCAAAGAGGTTTGTAAAAATTTTCAATGATTAAAGGACAAAAATAAAAATCAAAGGGATTTTGAGCAAATTTGAAAAAAGTCTTATGTCCAAGACTTGATCGACAGTTCAACTTAAGTCCCATAATACACTCTAACTTTAAAGGAAAATATCATATTTATATCCAGCCTTATTATATCATAATTCATGATTAACAAACCCAAATATATTTTACTGTCACCAGTCCATGCGACGCCTGAGCGCATTGCAATCTCAACTTTGATCTACGTAGTTGTCGGTCCTTGAACTGAAGTTTTACAATTTCCTGTATAGCTTGTAGGCCTAGCAGACGCCAATTTGTCTTCATTTGAGGATTGCCAATTTTCACAATTACTTGAGCATTTTGATACTGAAAAGCATAATGCCATTTCATTTTGAAAGTTTTCAGTCATCACACAAGACCAGCGTTCAAATAAAGGGAAAAGGGATATATAATCTTATCTTCAATGTAAGACATTATCTCATTCATTCGTAATTTCATTTTCAGTAAAATTCATAGGAAGTAATCAAAAGATCACTGTGAGCACATTGGAGTGACCTCGGTACCCTCACGTACATTAATTGTAGCCCTGTTCAGAACGACCGCGGACTGAGTTTGCAGTCTGTTACGGAGGGTAAAGTGCCAAAAAGACCATTTTGCTTTCATTTCGTTCACGTCTTAAAAATTACTGTCCATGTTCAATGAGGGATTTCTCGTTCAACAAATGTAATTCACCCGGGCCCATGAAGAGGCACTGCCACAGGGTGACTGGTCGATGATCAGAAGTCAAAAGGAGTTAAAATTTGAAAGGTTACTTTCAAACCGTTTATATGGAGGAACTTGAGAATCAAGAATATTTTAAACTAATTAACATGTTTCTAAACTACAACAATAATACTAAATAGCGAAAAAAATATAAAGTTAATGTCACTGTGGCAGCACGAACTAGTTTCCGGTTGAACGTGAAATGCAAGGAGACCAGAAGGGAAATTTTGTTGCGTTGAAACCCGACTGGGCGAGACATATGATTTAATTGATCGAGAAATTATTAGCAATAAATTTTTGGTCAATTGATTAACAAAAAGAATAAAAACTGACAACTCTTCAAAAAATGCATAAGCAAACAGGTTCTCGTTATGTAGAGAAATAAAATCAACCAATGAATGAACTTTATTTTGTCATGTGATATTTTGATCGTACAAAAAGGTCACGTGATACTGATAGGCAGAACAAAATTCGAAGGCACCAATATATATCCTTGGATTACATTTTTGCAATAAGTGCCAGCTTCGCTGGCATATTATGTTATTATATCATGACAGCTTGGGATCATCATATGTCATCTTTTGACCCATTCTTCAGTGAAAAAACATATTTTAAGACGAAAATTAGGACCATCATACACATGTAACTCTCTTATGACATATCTTAGGATGCACATCGAAATTGTCCTAAGACCATCTTAGTAAAGATGTCTTAACTTTGGTCTTAAGTATTATTTTTATCATTCATTAAAATAGGGAAACAAATTTATAGTGATATTCTAATGGGGACAGATATTATTTCAAAAATTTTTAAGAAAACTTATCTTTTGTGAATACCAAACAATTAATTGCAATTAGTTTTATCAAAATGTAACTGCATTCTACTGATGTATAAAAATAGAAATTATGACAAATATACGTGTTTTTGTTTTTTGGTTTTAAACACTTTAATCTAATAGTTTTCATTGAAATCGATACCAAGATTTGTCATAAGATGGTCTTAAGACATGTCTTAGTCCTAAGACACCTTCGATGACACGGGCCCAGAGGTGTCTTAATTTGACTTATAGAAGACATTCATGAAATCCAAAGTGGGGTTCGTGTGCAAAATGTCCTAAGCTATTGAATAGGAGAAAACCAGAGGACACAAATTCGAAAGTTTGATGAGCGAGCCACCTTAAAGGCCAGTTCTTGTTTTTTCGAAAGCTTCTTCTAAAAGAACGAGTTCGGTGACCTATTGATTTTAACTGAAGTTGTTAAGTGCATTTTGTAATCTTTCAATGGCAGAAAAATAAGAATCTATTGTTTTGATTTTAACCCCCCCCCCCCGAACTAGCTTAAGTTTTAATGATGAAGAAAAATACAACAGCAGAATAATTATATTACAACTATAGCAGAATATTAATAAAATATTTAAGTGACCTACCTGTTTACAATAGAAATACATGATAAATAACAAAATACCGAAGTTAATTGTTAAAATGGAAACAATATATCACTGATTTTATATTCGATAATATATATGAAAAAGAAAGGAAGTGGAGTAAATGTCAAGGAGACAAAATCCCATAGCCAGGTTAAAACGACCCAAANGTCACCGTACGGTCTTCAACACAGTGAGGAACCTCATACCATATAGCAAGCCCTAAATGGCCCCAAAAGGGTAAAAAAGTGAATAAATCAATGGAAACAAACCACATCCAATAACTCAAATATCAAGAAACTAAAATTTTATAAGAAGACAAGGACAAGCCAATGACCAACATATTCCTGACTTGGGACAGGCGCAAAAATTGAGGGTTAAAAGATCACATTTGATGAATAACAGTGATAACAAAAGTCCAAATCGATCAAAGGGAGAGACCAGTAAGGAAAACCCGTATAAGATACGACAGAATCAGGGAAATTCAACCCAACACAGAGCATTTTTGGCAAGCCGTCATATTCCCGACTTGGAACGGGCATTTTAACCTACAGTGCTGTGACTTGGGGCTTAACAACCCTTATTTCAATTGTTTTCGTAAAAAATGTATCAAACTTATATAAAAAAAAAGATAACTACACCTACATCGGTTATGATTATTTTTTGAAGAGTATTGGCCCATTATTATCAGACCGTTTTTATTGATTTTTTAACAAATACCAACAACGATGGGTTCTGGTTGTTATCAACCTAAGGCAGAAATCGGCTTAAATCTTCCGTTTTTTATCATGCCTAAATATTCCCTTAAATGTAAAATATACAATAGGAAAAGGCATGTTAACTAGGTACATAATCAATAGTAGGGTGTGCATATGAAAGCGTTGGACCCGATTTTTATCACGAATAATATTAACAAATACCTTTTAATTTTTCAGATACAGTTGGCTTCATGGTGGATGGAATCTACTCTTGGATTCTTGTTATCTTAAATATATTTCGTATAATTGTACTGAAAGAATCTACAAATCAGGAGAGCTATAAAATCCTTTCAAGCCGCTCAAACAAATGTCTGTTGACCGTAGTAATATTTGTCCTCTTAACATCACTTGGATATGGCATGCTAACAAGATCACTGAACGAAAACTCGAGCAAAGTACACTTTGTCCTTCAGGTTTTTCATGCAGTTGTTATAGAGGTACCCTTTGTAGTATTGGTCGTTCTCAACACGACCATTCTCTTTACACTCGGTGTTAAATACAGACGACAATGTCGAATGGTAAATATAATATTGCCACAACCTATAGAAGGTACTAACAATCATTATATCCAAAAGTTCATTCCCGTTGCTGTTATTCAAACATTTTGCTTTATACTACCCAGTATGTTTACTTTTGGCGTTGAATTTGTTGCCACTCACTTTGAAATACCTCCGGATGTAACAGACACGATCGTCAATATTTACTGGATAGTCAAATGTTTATTGGCGAACATGAATCCAGTCATTTTTGGCATACTACAGACACCACGAAGAGATTTTGCGGTGTCAGATATTCGCAGATTATCTGTTTTATTCACACCAAGAGGGGAACCGTCAAATCAGCTGAACAATGCTAACAACGTCACTGAGCAACCGAGTATATATCGCAACATGTCGGGAGTTTGTACAGATAACTACAGTTCAGGAAATACAGATTTCCAAAAGTCCTTTACAACGAAACCTCAAAGGCTACGATCTTCACACTCGAGCTGTTACATGCATATTTACACCCTTCCAACAATAGAAGAAGAGGGACAAGAATTTACAGCACAACGAACCATCTCAACTGATGTTCCTTACGGAAATCAGTCTCGCGGAAGCTCCAACCAACGGTTTAGCAGCTGGGGTTCAACTTCAAGTGATTTTCAATGTTACCCACATGAAAGTATGAATCACAACATGTGCAATGCCTTGGACATTTCTTCACGAAATTTGAATCGCATTTCCCAATCGTCTTCTATATGGAGCCGTTTTAGTACATCGACATTTTCCTCAACATATGAATCAGAACTTGAAGCCATAGTTCCATACTTATAAGTTTTGATCCTAATGCAGTTTACAATTCACATATTTGGATCGTGTTTTCTGAATTGTATTGAGGTCCGGCAAAATTACAGTTTTCACATTAAAACATCTTGGCATCACTGTAGATATTCTGACAGGACTTGCGTTTAATTAATATTTAGTTATTTGCATAACAGGTCTTTAGTTGTTTGATTTATTTGTACGGGGTTTCGCGAAACTTTCAACCGTATTTCAGCAATATCATGTGGTGAGTTTTAGTGGTTGAGGAAGCCGGCTCGGTTCGGCTAGTTGGATGTCAGACTACGAAGACAAGCAAAGCCGTCCAGTAAATCGGTGCTTTGAAATCATTTTACAATGTCTAAAGCTCAAAAATTTTATAAAACAAAGTTGTATCTGCCTCGTACAAAGCTATGTCCTACTGGCGTGACGTTTTCGCACTGTATGTTACGAATTTCTCTCTATCTGCTTACACTTGATTTGTCCATTTGTCTCTTTTGTTTCATATTAATCTGTGCTGTAGACCTAACTCTACAAAACTGAAATTAATGCAATTTTGGGATTTTTTGTGATAAGGATTTATAAAGCATGTAACAATTTTCAAGAAAGCTTATTTTTCCACATTTTGCTGATTTTGTAATAAAATTTAAAAAAAATGATTGATTGTTCATTCTTATTAAGTATATCTGAAAGTCAATAAAATCTTTATTATACCATCAATTTCTACCTCTAAGGAAATAGTGCTGATATTAAATACTTCTACGTCTTTTTGTTGACGTCAAACAGCACTGGGACAAGTACACTGATTGTGACATTTGATAAAATAACAATATACCGAAATGACAGTGAATCACACGTAATTCTAATTGATTCGCCTTCGATGCGTATTAAACTAATGCGTATCAATTGTTTTACTCAAAACGTATCTGTTACATTGCGTTCACATGCAATAGGTATCGAATGCGCATCGATACGTATTCGATGCGCATTATATGTACCTCTGAACGCTCCATTAGTTTCTGTAATCACGTATTAAATAACGAATTCTCCCTCTAGCTCATCTAGCCATGTCAGGGTGAGCTTTTTGATCACTTCGCATCCGGTCGTCAACTTTTCATTCAAAGATTTTCTCATCCAAACTCAATGGGCTAATTTTTTGTACCAAACTTGACAACAAAAGAACTTGGTTGGTACCCTACTAGTCCGTGCCTTATATATGATGGCTGTCAGCGGGGAACATAGTTTTAACATATATGGCCCTATCGAAAAGTGCATTCAAAAATCTCTGAAACCATGGAGGCAATTGGAACCAAATTTAGTTACAATAATCCTTGAGTTATTGCCTTTATAATTGTGTCCGGTAAGTCTGACTTTATCCAAGATGCCAGCGGAAATCATGCATGTAGTTTAAAAATGCATTCAAAGAACCTCTCCTATGAAACCACCGAGCCAATTCGAATCAAACTTTGTCACAAAAGTCTTTGTGTGGTCCCATCAAAGTTTGTTATTTTAATTTTTTGCGTCATTAGGAGGACATAGTTAATAAAGGACCCTTGGATTAATGCATTCTGAAGTCTACCTGAATACGAATTAATTGTCACAAAAGTAAATCGTCAATTTTAAAATAATTTTTGCATATTGCTCTGGAAACGGGAAATTTCTTTAAAATTACAAACGCATTTTTATGCATTATAAAAAAACTGACCACAGCCTTACAGGATATTTCAAATTTTGCATTTGTTGAATGTCATATGTTCATTTTTTTATTATTATTTTTTTTTTTGCCTTTTCCCTTTCTATTGATATAGATATATTTCGAATGATTTAAAAATAAATGAATGTGTGATTATTTTACATAAAACTAGAGAAATAGCAGTATTGTGCGCAATCCGACATATTCCATATCTCAACAAATAAGAATGAGTACAGCACATCAAATTTTACTCCTTTCAGCCATACCTTAAAATTCATTTTCTAAAGGAAGTGAGAACCGAACCAACAGTCTAAACAAAAGAATAAAGCAGTTTTTGCCAAATGGGTCCCATCAATATATCTTCCAGAATTACAGGTAAAGGAACCAACAGAAACTACCAGATATACAATAATAAAAGCGTTGTTCCATTGCTTTGTGTAAACTTTGTCTCATGTTCATATCCCTTCATCGCTTTTTTGAACTTAAATGTCGAAAGGCGACATCAGGTGCACGGGTAGAGTAAGCATCTCCTGCTTCTTATAAGGCACCAGTCGCTTTGAACATGTAAAATCGAATTAAAGGGGAAGACTTTGCTTTCAAAATTATCAATAGAGTAATATTCATTTTTTTTTTCTAACGGAGTGTATGTTTTATAGTTGATACCTTATGTGAGAGCCAGCACCTATTATTTGGACTATTTCTTTACTCATAGTCATCTCCGTGAGCTCCATATCAATATCAAAATAAATCCGACTCATAACATCAGAAAAAAAGTCCTGTAAAAGATATTCGCCCCTCTCGAAACAAAAACGAAGCTTCGGTCCGAACTTTGATACATTTTTTTTAATTTAATTTTGAACTGGGATTAACATTTCGACATAAAAAACATAGCAGTTGGTGGCGAGTTACTATCAGACACAACGAAATGAAACGGGAGGTGCACCAAACCGTTTCTGTTATAATGGATGTATCCAGTACGGACTGTTGCGGTTTACAAATTTACCGCTGGTTTTCCATCTGCTTTGTCTTTTAACTCTTTTGATATAGGCTCCTGACTACACTGTTCGGTAATTTTATCATCAACCTCGTTTTTCAGTTTATGTTCACCACACATATATACTTGATTTTCGGTAACTATTTTAAAATGAGCAGTATAAAAAGAGAAAACACCCCTTTCTCCTTATATAAGTAATTCGTAGTTTGTTACTTTAATATCAAATTTTACTAGATGTTGTCGGAAACGACAGCTATTCCCGCACTCCCTGTTTGACACAGAAAACAGTTGTTATACACCCTTGGCACATTTTTTTTCATTATTTTTTAAACCCTATTGATAGTCATTATTGTTACTAAAAGAATTCTAGGACCATGACTGGGTTGCACAAACGTCAATTAAAGTTAATTGACGTTTAAATTTTAATTGTAAATTAATTTGGTTGAATTTGTTAAGGATTTAATTTACACTTAAAATTTAAACATCAATTAACCTTAATTGGCGTTTGTGCAACCCAGTCCATATGGTTGCTAAGTAGAATTCCAAAAAATAAGTGGTCATTGAGACGTTCAGGAAATTTCCCAAGATTGGAATCAAAATGTGTTTCCTTAACTAAATAAACAATTTAAGTATGGTTGCTAGGTAGAATTCCAAAAAAATAAGAGGTCTTCGAGACTTTCAGGAAATTTACCAAAATTGGAATCAAATATTTTTGAAATCCAATTTATGAAAATGTTCGTCCTAAACTACACAAACATTTTAAGTATGGTTGCTAGGTAGAATTCCAAAAAATAAGTGGTCTTTGACACTTTCAGGAAATTTACCAAAATTGGAAGCGCCTTTAAGAATCCTAAGTTTTCAGAATTTTGTTTTTTACCAAACACTTGTCAGAATATAAGATAATATACCAAAATTAAAAAAAAATATGTATCTTTGACATTTTCAGGAAATTTACCAAATTTGGAACCAGAACAAAAATTCCAAAAGCTAATTGCAAATGTATAGACTATATGCAACAATTCTGCATAAAGATTTGATCCCTAAATCCAAAAATGTAGGAGGAGTTTGCGTCACATGCCACATGTGTCTAATCTACATCTTTGGGTCTTTGTTAAAATTGACATCATGGGGCCTCTTGTTTGCACCAAGACTAATATAAAAAATCCGTAAGCTTATTGCGCATCTACAGACTATATGCAACAATTCTACAACAAAATTAAATCCCTAAATCCATAAATGTAGGAGGAGTTTGTGTCACATGCCACATGTGTAAAAATTGACATCATGGGGCNNNNTATTGCGCATCTGCAGACTATATGCAAAAATTCTACAACAAAATTAAATCCCTAAATCCAAAAATGTAGGAGGGGTTTGAGTCACAAGAAAAGTGTGACGGACGGACAGACGGAGGGTATTACATTATCCCTGAACTTTCTTCGAAAGTGCGAGGATAATAATCAAGATCTAATTATCGGTTAAGTGCGAGGATAATAATCAAGATCTAATTATCGGTTAACCTTAAATTAAATTATAGCAATTACAGTTTTCTCTTGGTATTTTGAATATTAATAAATCAATTCTATGTGATTTATTGCCAATCAAAATTTGTCCGAAGATCATATTTTCTATATCATTCTCATTCCCAATGATAACTCAAGTATCCTTTCTCAGGTATCATGTGTTAATCACAGTAAACAGAACTCTATTGTTTTTGGGATAGCTAACCGAAAGGGTCAAGGTCAAATTCTCTTAAAGTATAAAATAGTTTGCTTTTTCTATGGTAACTTCAGATCACACAAGACAAGATCCTGTCGAGTGCAAGAGGGCCAAAGTCTCAATGACTAAAAAGGCTTTAATATAAAGATGATTTTGATTACCGGGTGGTAACTTGAGTACCCATCATCAGATAAGAACTAAACTTGTCACATGTACATTCACTCCATATCCGTTCATTTTTTCCTATTTATAAAAATCTTACTCATGACATGAAACAGAAACTATCAATTTTAGGATTGGATAAAATACTAGTACTCTAATGATTTAAGAACTAACTGTTTCCAGACGCTAATTTATGTATCCTAATAAAATAACACACAAACTTAAGAACTAACTGTTTCCAGATGCTAATTTATGTATCCTAATAAAATAACACACAAACCTTATTTGCATGCTTACTTGTTTCATTGTACAAAACACTGTTGATTTTAGGGTTGCTATCCTCTGGGTCAAGGCCTCAGTGGCTAAAATACACCAAGGTTTTAAAAACATTTTCCATATGACACGAGCAACCTTAATCATATTAGAAACAACTTGGTCTTATGCTTGCTTTTAACACGAGACGGAACTTAATAGATTTCAAGGTTGACAACTTTATCAAGGTCACATTAAACATTTTAGGAAATGTTGGTTTTCAGATGTACCTTCAGACCAAACTTGGTCACTGACTTAATTATCTCTGTGACAGAATCCCAAGGTCAAGGTGACAATTGCTGAAAATAGAATAAAATGTTTCAGGATATTATCCTTAAATTCTTCATCAATTTTATATTAACCTTAGTATTTGCACTGACAAACAAGGAAAAGTGTCCGTCATGTTCTTTTTCATTATACCGACTATAATTTAACATTCAACAACTTATCTTTTGATAACACAGATTTGCTATAATAGCTTGTGCAACATATGGCTTTGTTTGCAGAACTGTTGTAAACTAGGACATATAAAAATAATTGTGAAGTTCTTAGTTGGCATAATTGTGTTTCGTGGAATTACGAAATATTCTGTGTTTAATTAATCAATATTTTAGACGACGTGTTGAGAAATACATTTTACTAATCGACCATGTCCTATGTGCGTTAAGATCATTTAATAATTTGCAGCTGCAATGGCAGGGGTAAATGCAGTAAATAAATCTCCATAACATCATATGCCAACTTCTAAGACAATGAACACTCTTAGGTCAAGTTCTGCTGGAACTGTGGAGTCGGGAAGATCCGAGAGTCATTCTAATTTGTTAGTCATCTCTTGACATAAAAACCTAAGTTACTAACCGATGATGTCAGAATTTGACCATTCAATAAAGTAATAATTAAGTTCGACGAATCAGATTGGCGGTTTCATACTTCTGATACTAGGGTCGATCCCGTGTATTTACGAGGTTGTGTTTATATATGACTCGAGGCTCTACCCGAGTTCCGACTGAACTCGACCATAGCAATTTTCCCCTAATAAATAATACCAAGTTTCCATTCATAGCTATCAGACATGTGTGCCAGCACAGAACAAAATGTAACATTTACTTTCAGAAAAACACTTTGAACAGCTACTAACTTGATCAAATTCTACAAAACAACCATGTCGACTCCATTTTGTATCTAAGTCCAGGACTTTAGCATGTAGTAGTATCGGTTTTGGGACTAACATCCAACTATTTGACCAATATTTCTGTTCAGTGTAGGTCGTAATCCTTTAAGATATGACTTGCCTGCTCTTTACATATGCGGACCAAAATTACACATAATTACCTGCTTTTACTATGGTGATAAAATTTCCCGATGACTTAAGGTTTTGGCTCATTTTTAAACCTTTTTTACTCCTTAATCACCTTTTATTAAGAAGATACTACTGATGAGGCTTATGTTTGTGGTCTATTGTGGTTTTTCATGATACTTAGCTGCAGAGAGAAATATGTGTCCATGGAATCTTGATTATATACAAGTGGATTGCAAAGTCACCCAAGTAAAGGAAAGTAAGTGTTGTCAGTGATGTAGAAAATTATCAAATTTCAACACAGAGATTAAAAAGATTTGAATTACTTTTTTAGATTTTATTAATCTTTGTTTTTTTTTTTGGTGTATGCACTTTTGTAAAGACGTATGTGCTTTCAGAAAGCTTTTTGTGCATCACCTGGTGTTGAGTTTTCATATTCATCGAGCCATTTATTTTATATAACCGATATAACAAGAAAACACATGATGGAAATGCTGGTTCCGCACATGGCTTTGTTTGTGTCTTGTGTCAAGATGAAATAAACAAAGCATATTGTTCTTATCACAAACAAAGCTGGTGTTTCAGGTAAATGTAGTTGATTTCTCTGTTTAAATGTCAATTCTTTTCAAGTTCTTAATATAATCCGACAACAGGTAATCGATTACGTAATGATTTCAAGACTGACATGTTTAATTGTCGTCTTTGATCAAGGAATTTAAATTTAAATCAAAATTAACATCAAAAAGACAGAAATAACACTCTTGGCAAGAGCTGAACTAAAGTTTGAATGTCAGCTAATTAAAGTACGTTTATTATAATCAAATGAAATAGTTACTAGAAATCATATTCCAGTTGAATCTTTTATATAAAAATGTGCATAATTTTTGCAGAAAAAGCCTTTACATTGTCATCGTAAAGGATGTTAAATCTACATAAGATTTCTCCCATATTTTTATCATCTGAGTGAATGGTTTATTTTAGAAAATAATGGTTAAATTTAAGTAGAAAATGTTGAAAAGATGTACTGGAGTATAAATAAGATAAGTACTTCTTTATCTCTCTTTTTTAGGGCCTCGGAAATAAGTGGGTCGTTTTAACATGGAGATGGGATGTTGTCTCGATATTTACCCCATTTCATTTCTTTTTTTATATGTATGTGCAAAGTGTTGATCACATTCATCGAAATGTGAAGATTCTGCATTTCAAAAGCATTTATTTTCAGTAACTTCTAAATCTGAAGAAAAGATCTTGAACTTGCCATGAAGTATAAACATTTGTCATTGTTGAAGGCCATAAAGTGACTTCAAGATAAACAACAACTGTAGGAGCCGAACGGTTGTTCCATTGCTTGGTTCTGTCATGTTTTTACAGACTTTGTCTTATGTGCATATATACTCCATATAAACAAATGTACCCTTATTTTTCTTATTTTTGAAAAGAGCAAAAAACCGTCCAAAAAACTGATCAGTCATTGATTTGTTCAGCCTTTATTACCATCAACCCTCCAGGAATTATGTGGCCGTCACCATGACACCATTAAATGATAAGCGGTGTCATCATCCCAAATGAAAACGGGTATTTTCTTCTCCCACTTTGCGGCGCAAGATTTTTCTCTTTCACACAAGCTACATGCATTTATTCCCCGCAAATATTTCATCATAGCGATATTTATAATCGACTTAGTCAACTTGAATTGAAAAGTATATCATTTGATACCATTAAGTAGAACATCGATTGCCTTGGAAAGAGAAACATTGAACTGAAAAAACACATTGAAATGCATAAATATTTGACACGAAAATAATCCCGGCCTCCGAGCCGTGCTCCATGCATTATTACGTCTTGAAAAGTGAAGCAATTCACTGATGTCAATACGGTGATTTGTTTTATTTTTGAATGCTGATATGGGAAAAATCAAACAACAGGGAAAGTCCAAGACAAAAAATCCAAGAAATCCTATGGTAAGATTTCTAGCTTTTCGGACTCGTCAAGCTTCGTCTGAGTACTTGAAATCTTACACTTTAGTGTCTGAGATTTTTCGGTCTGGAATTCAGTCTGGTGTTAAGATTCATAAAATCTAGATATCGTGTCTTCACGGATTTGAAATGACCGGTTTTGACTTAACGCTGGATTTACTCAATTAATGTAAGTTGGCGAAATTGTCACATGCAGAAACTAAATTCAGAGTAAATGAAATATTTTGCTATTTATTACCATTAAATCGATGCCTCTACTGGTAGACCGCTAATCCCACGGGGTATTTACCAACCCAGTTTCTAGAACTTCAGTGCACGCTGCCCCGAAAACCGATTATATTTGGAAACTTACAAAATCTCTTTTTTGCTAAAACTAAGGAGTATTTCCTCTTGCATAGCTCTGTCCTTAGCTGATGTTTTGTTTTTTAATTTATATCCTAATGTTAATATGTTCTCCACCAGCTTTTATACATGTTTCGGTTGAATTCAGGATAGCTGAAAATTTATTTTTTTATTAATAGATCGCTATATTGACAACGTCCGAATTGTGCAAGCGATACACCGAAGGGCACAACAGTGTTTCGTTTTATACCGGAAGTGAGCATGTCGAAATAAAATTTGAGGTCACAATGCGATGGATACCGACCTGTATGGGACAAATGGCGGCAGATATTTCCCTTTAAAAGCTTATTATGTACTTTTCCTTACTGGATTTGACTTCATTATCGATCCTGACATGTTCAACACCACGGGCGTCTGGTAAGAAAGAGGAGATCGGTGCATATAATTTCACCTCTAGTTTTACGACCGCAAAAAAATTGTGGTCGTATAATGGTATGGCGCTGTCGTCGTTGTCGTGTGGCGTCGTTGTCGTCTGCAGACACTTTTGTTTTTGGTCAATAAATTAAGCTTAAGTTAATCAATCCTTATGAAAATTTGACACAGTGTTTCTTGGCACAAAGTGTAGTTTTCATTGTTTTGTCCCATCTCGTTTTTAAAAAAAGGACCAAAAAGGGCAAAATTGGGTGTTTTCACATATTTGGCTGTAGAATATTTATTATTTATCAGATTTTGATGGGGTTTCTTTCAGTGTGTTCCTGAGGAAGTTTCCTATCTGTAGTACGTCAACGGATATGACGTAGCATGAACCGTTCATGAGATAAATGGGGCGAATTTCAAAAATTTTATTTTTTATTTTTGGTCCGTAGTACGTCATTTGGCAACAGGACTGAGTCAATTGTGAAAAATGAAACTGAAAGAACTAAATATACGGACATAAACATGAAATCACAAGAGACTACTAGCAGTTAACTTACATGCCAGCTCCAGACCCATTACCAACTGACAAAGTAAGTTACGTACCCTCAGTATACAGCTTCCACCAAGATCCCTTCCTGTGCGGAGTTTAGCATAATGATTTCATGCATATACCGAAATACATAACCCGTGTCCATGCAATACAGATTTTAGAAATTTAGAATGTGTTTAGTTAAAATGCAAAGACCCTATCAAAAATATCAAAAAAAAAATCTCTGTTTTTATTGGCTTCTGATGGGATTTTTTTCTTTTGATTCCTCTTGTTGTAAGCTTATGGTAGTACGTCAACAGATTTGGCATATCTCTTACCGTTTCCAAAGTATAAGGGGTCAAAGGGGCCGAAATGTGTAAAGTCATTATTTTAAATTGGATTTTAATTAGGATTTTCATCTTTGGATTCATCTTGATATATTCTATCAGAAGTATGTCAACGATTTTGCTTAAATCTTGCAGTTTCGGGGTCAAAAGGGCTAATTTTAATGTTCCTTCGTTTGTGTCCAGCTAACTACTGTGTCAAGCTCCTTATTGTGACCGTCCTTATTCACTTTTAAATTTAAATTTAAATTTTAAGTTATTCAAATTTCAGTGGTCGCCATGCTGCGATCGTATCATGCTGCGCTCGGCGTAGCCCTGTATTTTTTAATTGATGTCCCCATTTTTCTTTTTTGTGTATTTTGATTTTGAACCGATAGTTTGGTTCGTACTTGCTTTCGGTTTACTGTTTTCTTTATTCAGTTCTAGTGGATAAATGACATCGATAATTTATTAAGACTGGGGATTGTCAATCGTAAAAGATCTGTTGTTATCGTTTAAAATTGAAATAAGTTTATCGCTGTCTTTAATGTTGTTTCTCTTTCTTTTATACCATCGGTAGAGCAAACAAAGGGATCTGCAATGAAAGGTTCATAATTACTCCATGCACGACACATCATACGTGTTGTAATTTGTATTTAAAGGTTTGGGCATTTTTATGTCGCCACAGACGTAGTCGGAACGACATATTGTTTTTGTTCCGTTTCTTTGTTATTAAGTCTCCCAAACGAAGTTTGGGGAGACTTATTGTTTTTACTCAATTCTTTACTCAATTAGATTTTATCTGCACTGAAGAGACATAAGTTGTCGAAATGCGCATATGCAGAATCAAAATTCACAGTAACTTCGGTATTTATTTATTTCTTATTATTAAGTCACCCAAACGAAGTTTGGTGACTTATTGTTTTTACTCTGATTCTTCTTATTATTATTATTCCTCAATGAATTTTTCAAACTTTGTCCAAACATTATCTCAGAGATGGGTATTCCAAATTTAATGAAACATGGCACCAATGTGGACAACTACCCCAAGATGTGCAAGAAGGAGTTTGAATTTCCAAAATGACCACGGTCATTAGTCACTTTGAACTTTGACCTCAAATCTTGTGATTGGAATATCTCGAAAACTGTAAATAATAGCTGATTAATTGTTATGGCAAAATTGTTTATTAGGTCATGACGGACCTTTGTTACATTTGGACCGAAATTCTATGATGCACCGTTCAAGAGTTTTGCCCCTTGAAAGTTTCGTCACCTCTTTTAGCATGTTTTTTCTTTAAAACGGTAGGAGATAGGAACCTGGAACCTTTTCCATTCAACTTAGGTGATATGTGTTACATTTAAAAATGCCAAGGTCAAAGGTAATTGGTCACTTTGAACTTTGACCCTAGACCTTGCTTTTGTAATAACTCATAAACTGTAATAGATAGCTGATAACATGTAATGGCAAAAAAGATCTACATTTGTTAAATAGGGTCCAAAATTATCGGACCAACCGTTTTGGGCCTATCGACCGAAAACCAATTTTGATGTCCGAATTTTGTGTTTTTTGCTTATAGCTCAAATACCATTGAAGATACTGAAAGACATTCAACGTACAAAATGTTCAGGAAGCCTGGACCTTCAAAATGAGGTCAAAGGTCAAGGTCACAGCCCTATAGCTTTATTTCACGTTAAAGGATCAATAAATGTACATAGTAAGCTTTGAATGTTGGTTTCATCAATGAATCAATAATGAAACAATTATGACACAACTTCTTTTCTGATGCAATCCAGTACATATACTAATGAAGTGTTAACCTGGTAATCATAGTACTACTAACACTGATAGACGAAAAGATCATGAGTTTATGACACTAGTTCTTACATAAGGAATAGAAACAAATATTTGTACACACATTATTACAATCATTGGTGATAAATATACAACACAGCATTTTTTCATAGAGCAATCTGGTATGGAATCTGGTTTTGGTGACTTGTGTTTGCATGCAAACATATTATCACTCGTTATTATGTCACCCCAGACTTAGTCGAGACGACATATTGTTTTTGGTCCGTTTCTTTGTTATTATTATTATTATGTCGCCCCTGACGTAGTCGGCATGACATATTGTTTTTTGTCCGTTTCTTTATTATTCATAATTATTATGGCGCCCCAGACGTAGTCGGGACGACATGTTGTTCTTTGTCCGTGTCTCTATTATTCATTATTATCATGTCGCCCCTGACGTAGTCGGGACGACATATTGTTATTCCTCCGTTTCTTATTATTATTATTATTATTATTATTAAGTCACCCAAACGAAGTTTGGTGACTTATTGTTTTTACTCTGTTTCTTCTTATTATTATTATTCCTCAATGGATTTTTCAAAGTTTGTCCAAACATTATCTCAGAGATGGGTATTCCAAACTTAATGAAACATGGCACCAATGTAGACAACCACCCCAAGATGTGCAAGAAGGTCTTTGAATTTCGAAAATGACCACGGTCATTGGTCACTTTGAACTTTGACCTCAAATCTTGTGATTGGAATATCTCGAAAACTGTATATGATAGCTGATTAATTGTTCTGGCAAAAATGTTTATTAGGTCATGACGGACCTTTGTTACATTTAGTCCAAAATTCTGTGATGCACCGTTCAAGAGTTATGCCCCTTGAAAGTTTCGTTACCTTTTTTAGCATGTTTTTTTTCGAAAACGGTAAGAGATAGAAACCTGAAACCTTTTCCATTCAACTTAGGTGAAATGTGTTACATTTAAAAATGCCAAGGTCAAAGGTCATTGGTCACTTTGAACTTTGACCCTAGACCTTGTTTTTGTAATAACTCATAAACCGTAATAGATAGCTGATTAAATGTAATGGCAAAATAGTGTGTCTTGTTAAGATCTATATTTGTTACATAGGGTCCAAAATTATCGGACTAACCGTTTTCGTTTTATGGACCGACACCGTTTTTGATGTCCGAATTTTGCGTTTTTTGCTTATGGCTCAAATACCATTGAAGATACTAAAAGACATTCAATGTACAAAATGTTCAGTAAGTCTGGACCTTCAAAATGGGGTCAAGGTCAAAGGTCAAGGTCACAGCCCTAAAGTTAATTTTACGTTAAGGTATCAATAAATGTATATATTAAGCTTTGAATGTTGGTTTCATCAATGAATCAATAATAAAACCATTATGATGCAACTTCCTTTCTGATGCAATTCAGTACATATACTAATAAAGCGTTAACTTGTGAATCAAAGTACTACTTACACTGATAGACGAAAAGATAATGAGTTTATGACGCTAGTTCTTATACAAGGAATAGAAACAAATATTTCAGAACACATTATTACAATCATTGGTGATAAATATACAACACAGCAATTGGGAATGGAATTTGGTTTGGGTGACTTGTGTTTGCATGCAAACATATCATCACTCGTTATTCTTTCTTTCTGTCTTCCAAGGATTTTTTTCCGCGCATTTTCTCAGAGATGACTGGAGAGAAATCATTCATATTTGGCACAAAGTTGGATGACCATGAGAAGATGTGCATGCACAACCAAAAATTTTCAAAATGGCAGCGGTTGCCATGGAAATGGCAAAAAAGGCGGGAAAATGAAAGTGCTCGGAATTTGATGAAACTTTACAGGAAGGTTGGTTAGGACATGAGGAATTGGTTTGTGGTCTCAAAGACTTGAAATTGGCACCCGTTACCATGGAAATGGCAAAAAGGCGGGAAAATGAAAGTGCTTGGAATTGGATGAAACTTTACTGGAAGGTTGCTTAGGACATGGGGAATTGGTTTCTGGTCTCCAAGACTCCAGATTGGCACCTGTTGCCATGGGAAGGGCAAAAAAGGCGGGAAAATAAACATGCTTGGAATTGAGTTAAACTTTACAGGAAGGTTCCTTACAGCATGGAGAACTAGTTTCTGGTCTCCAAGACATCAGATTGGCATCGGTGGCCATGGAAATGGCAAAAAAAGCGGGAAAATGAAAGTGCTCCGAATTGGTTGGAACTTTACAGCAACGTTACCTGAGGTGTGGGGAAATGGTTTGTGGTGTCAAAGACTTCAAAATGGCTGCCGTTTCCAAGATGGCCGCAAAATTACGTCAAAATTTCAACTTTGTCGAAATTCAATGAAAATTGATTTTTAGATAGATTTTGATGCTGCGAACAAGCTAAAATCATTGGATTGGCTGTCAGGGTCGACATCAGCTATTGCTTGCAATTGCAAATCTAGTTATTATTATTATTGTTTCTTTCTTCCACCTCTTTTTGTCCACGCCAGTTCTCAATGATGCCTGGACAGAATTCATTCATATTTGGTACAAAGTTGGATCATCTTATGAAGTTGCCCCTCCACTAAACAAAATTTTCAAAATGGCTGCAATTTCCAAGATGGCGGCCAAGTTACGTCAACTTTTGGAAATTTTTCGGATTTCAATGAAAATAATAAAATCTCAAACATGCCTTGATAGAATTCATTCATATTTGGCAGAAAAGTTGGATCACCATTAGTTGATGGTCATGCACCGAAAAAAAAATCAAAATGGCCGCCATTTCGAACATTGCCACCACGTAACGTCAAAATTTCAAAGTTGTCCGATTCCAACGAAAATTGATTTCTTGATAGATTTTGACACCGCGAACAAGATGGAATCATCGAATTGGCTGCCATGGGGCGACATCAGCTATTGCTTGCAATAGCAAATCTAGTTATTATTATTGTTTCTTTCTTTCACCTCTTTTTGTCCACACCAGTTCTCAATGATGCCTGGACAGAATTCATTCATATTTGGTACAAAATTGGATCACCTTATGAAGTTGTACCTTCACCAAAAAAAATTTTCAAAATGGCTGCCATTTCCAAGATGGTGGCCTAGTTACGTCAACATTTGAAATTTTTCCGATTTCAATAAAAATCATAAAATCTCAAACCTGAATTGATAGAAATTCATTCATATTTGGCAAAGAGTTGAATCACCATAAGAAGATGGGCATGCAACAAAAAAAAAAAAAATAAAATAAAATTCAAAATTGCCGACATTACCAAGATGGCTGCCAAAATAGTCAAAATTTCAATTTTGACCGATTTCAACAAAAAATGATTTCTAGGTAGATTTTGACACTGCGAACAAGATGGAATCATCGAATTGGCTGTCAGGGGCGACATTAGCTATTGCTTGCAATTGCAAATCTAGTTATTATTACGCTTTCTTTCTTTCCTCCACCTCTTTTTGTCCGCACAAGTTCTCATATATGCCTTGACATAATACATTCATACTTGGTACAAAGTTGGATCACCTTATGAAGTTGTGCATGCTATCAAATATTTTTTTCAAAAGGCCACCATTTCCAAGATGGCTGCCAGTTTACGCCAAAGACCTAAAAAAAATGAGGATTCAATATCTCAGGATCTGCTTTGCAAAGCCTATTCATATTTTGTGTAAATATTCAATAATATGAGAGGAAGAAATTTATGCGAAAAAAAAAAAATTCAAAATGGCCGTCATTTCCAAGATGGCCGCCAGAATACGTCAAAATTTCAACTTTGTCGGATTTCAACGAAAATTGATTTCTAGGTAGATTTTGATGCTGCGAACAGGATGGAGTCATCGAATTTGCTGCCAGGGGCGACATCAGCTATTGCTTGCAATTGCAAATCTAGTTTTTCTTGTTCTTCTCCTTCTCTTTCCGCCAAAAATTTGTCCGACCATTTTCTCAAAGACTAATGGTCGGATTTTGAACAAACTTCACAGGATGATAGACCCATATCCAAAAAGATGCAATGGGGTCTTGGAATTTGTAAAATGGCACCGGTTACCATGGAAACGGCAAAAAAAGGCGGGAAAATCAAAGTGCTCGGAATTGGATGAAACTTTACAGGAAGGTTGCTTAGGATACGGGGAAAAGGTTTCCGGTGTCCAAGACTTCAATATGGCACCGGTTGGCATGGAAATGGCAAAAAAGGCGGGAAAATCAAAGTGCTCGGAATTGGATGATATTTTACAGGAAGGTTGCCTAACATGTGTAGAATTGACTTCTGGTCTCCAAGACTTCAGATTGGCACCCGTTGCCATGGAAATGGCAAAAAGGCGGGAAAATAAAAGTGCTAAAAATTTAATGAATCTTTACAGGAAGGTTGCTTATCACATGGGGAATTAGTTTCTAGTCTCAAAGACTTCAAATTGGCACCGGTTGCCATTGAAATGGCAAAAAAGGCAGAAAAATGAAAATATTCAGAATTGGTTGAAACTTTACAGAAAGGTTACCTTAGGTGTGGGAAATTGGTTTTTTTGGTGTCAAAGATTTCAAACTAACTTCTGTTGCCATGGAAACAGAACAAAAAAATTGGAAAATCCAAAGTGCTCAGAATTTAATAAAACATCTACAGACAGTTCGCGTAGGTTGTGTGGAAGTGATTTGTAGCCCTGATTTCTGATATGGGAGTTCGTTTGGGAGACTTTTGTATCAGCATCCTGATACAATTATAAATTTTTATTATTATTTTTCCACAATTGTTTCTTTCTTCCACCTATTTTTGTCCGGGCGTTTTCTCAAAGATGCATAGACAGAAGTTATTCATATTTAGTACAAAGTTGGATCACCTTAAGTAGATGTGCATGCAACAAATCAAATTTGCAAAATGGCTGCCATTTCCAAGATGGCTACCAAGTTACGTTGACGTTTCAACTTTGTCCGATTTCAGTAAAAATGATAATATCTCACACATGCCAAGACAGAATTCATTTATATTTGGCAAACAGTTGAATCACCATTAGAAGATGGGCATGCAGCAAAAAATTTTTTAAAATGGCCGACTATTTCCAAGATGGCTGCCAAAATACGTCAAAATTTCAACTTTGTCTGATTTCAACGACAATTGATTTCTAGGTAGATTTTGTCGGTGCGAACAAGATGGAAGCATCGAGTTGGCTGCCAGGGGCGACATCAGCTATTGCTTGTTTGTTTTGTTTTTGTTTTTGGGTTTTTTTGTGGGGTTCCTTTTTTTGGTATGGGTTTCGGTTTTCTGTTTCATCAGATTAAGCCTTTCTTTGTGTGTTTTGTTATTTTTGTGTATAGCGTTCGTCCTGAACTGACATATACTTTGATATCCAAAAAAGGCTACATGTTTTGAGTATTATATTCACATTATCATTTTCCTTCATAGCTTTGCCTGGTTATGTTATCATTAACCCTTCTCTTGTTCGATATCCATTAGTTGTTTATTATGATTTGAATAGTTGAAAAGAACTGTCCTGAATGAGCAATATCATTTAATTGAATTCTCTAAGAACTGCTTTACAATCAAATACCTCCCGTAAATCGCGCCGAAAAGCCTTATTCATAAAAGCATAGATTATTGGATTTGCTACATTGTACGAAAAATACATATAAAAAACAACCATGTTATAATCTATAACATTATGTGCCATTAACCAAGCTGGTAGAAAAGCGACTGTAAATACTGCCGTTACTACAAACAGCATAGCCGCTGTCCTAATATTAGCCACTAATCCCTTTTCTCGTATTGTTAATTGTCTTGCAATTTCTACGTCTATGTGTCGTTCAGGACCATCTGCGCACTTCTTTGTAAAGATGTTGGTAAGAGACGGACGATGATCTGAGAACCATGATTCCCTCCGAATCGACACAGAATGCATTGAACGTCTTTGTCTTCTGCGCTTTGCTCTTCGTATAAGAACAGATCTATACACTAACCCATATAAAACAAACACAATAATTAAAGCTAAAAGAAATAACGACGCATAAAGAATCTGATAGGTCTTAACAAAGCTTGATGTGAGAATCATTTCGCTTGGTTGACATTTTCCGGTGTACTCGATTCGAGATGAATAACACATATACGAATTTGTCAAATCGTATTGTAACAAGGGATCCATTTGAAATAAACTACCTGGTACTTTCAAGTTTGAAAATGATACATATGATGCATTCGATATTTTTGAATCTGATATATTCCATAACAATTTGTCGTGATTTTCTTTGCAAGTATTTACTTTTGAAATGATATACACACTGAAGTTGAGAGATGTCAATATGCCCAAAATAAAAGATGTTCCTGCAAGTGAAAGAGTAATTCGTTTTGCTCTTCTCGCATTCATTAAATGTCGAAATGGATGACATATGCACAGATATCTATCAACAGCAATAGCGACCATAATAAACGCTGCAAATGGAACATTAGAAGTAATAAAAAACATGTAAAGTTTGCACACAATATCGTAATTTACAACGTTGTTTAAGTACTCCACAGCTATAGTGTAAGGTACGATTACTAGGCATGTCATAAAATCAGTTGTTGCCAGTGAAATAATGAAAACGGTTGCCGCTAATTTATGTCGTTTTCTCACGTAAACGTATAATACCATCATGTTACCGGCAGTTCCAAGTACACTGAAAAACGCCAACATACCCATAACAGCTAACAATGGACGATCCTCGTATTCATCAGTTATGTTAGATAGGCTACTGTTTAGTGGCATATTTATCTGTAAAACAGAAAAAGGGTAATTTAATTCTATTTGAAATGTGCTCCTTTCGATGGTGAATAAAAGGATATGCAGTAAATGAACATGAGACAAAGTCTCTACAAATACATGTAAAAACAAGCAAAGGAACAACGCTTTTATTGTTGTTCTTCATCTTGAAGTCACCATGAGCCCTTCATTAATGAGCTTTGCCCATACCTCATAGTAAGTTCAAGACGGCCCCTAGTACCGGTTTTAGCGGAACTCTTTGCTAATTGTCGAGCAACGCTACATCCATGTCTTCATTTGGTCATGGGTACGAGATTGTCAACAAACATCAATTAAACTGGAAAAGTGCTCTTACAATCACTGTCATTCTTCGATGATCACTGAAGAAACTACACAACAGCTTGATGCAAGTATTACATTTGATGCAACAGACAAAACAAAACAGTAAAAGAAAGAAGACATAAGACGTTTATAAAACTTCAGTTTCAAAAAACTGAAATCAGGGTACAGTAAAAAATAATTAAAGAGCATCTGAGTCTCCGCTTGCAGTGCCTATACAAAGTAAAAACCAAAAATCAATCTTCATGTCAAAGCTTTACTTGAAAGGGCCGCTTGATTATTGATCTAATATCGATTGAATACCATATAATTTGTTTTACGAAAAATACTTTGTATTTAAGTAATATGTATTCTAAAAGGGTTCGATTGATAATGTCAAAAAGTGACCATTTATATGCTTTTATAGTCTACTGATTCAAATGTAGTAAGAAATGTTTGGAAACAAAAAGACAATGTATATAAAAACAGAACACATAACTCATAAAAAGTAAGGAAGTAAATGATTTAAATGATGCCCAGAGAAATCATTCATCAATAACAAATCATTCAAATCTCGATTTTTCTGCCTACAGTATGCCTAATCGACAGTTTTGACTATCAATGAATGTAATCACCCCTATTAAGCTGGATAATGTTTAAGTAAAGGTAATGTTCAAATATCCAAAACCGTACCTAAACATTATCCTGAACCTGAACAAAACGTTATCCAATGTTATTTAAAATAAGAAATTTGTTTACATTTTTCTCAACCGGGCTAAACATTATCCAACCAGACTAAACCAATTATACGCGAACTCTCATTACCTAAACTGTTCGCCGAGAACTCAGCTTAATAGGGGCGGTAATAAGTGCAAAAAAGGGTAAACAAGTTAACAATTTGTAGAAAGTCTTTCGCAAAACGTCATTTTGATAATGATGTAGATCCCACTATGTTTTTAAATTATTCCTGAATTACTTCCTTTTGCATACTTCTTTCTTCGTGTCAAAAACTATTTATCACTTCAAAAAGTCTATGGTCGTTTCCATGACATAAAGATATGAAATGTCAGTTTAACATATCAGAACAGACATTTTCAGATAGATTCACGTCTTCACGAATTTGACAAGAGGTAACATTACTTAATTTTGATTTAACCCTGAATTGATCCATTGGTAGTGGGACAGGTGCTGCATACAGATTAGAGGCTCACATGATCCTGTGTCGCTCACCTGGCGACTGGTTTTAATCATTGTCACCAATAGACCACCCATTCATACTATAAATCAGTTCACCAGGTGTTACATTTTCATTCTTGGATGACGTACAAACTAAAAACCACAAACTTTGGAAGGGATCGCCCAAAGACAATTGTAACCAAGTTTGGTTCCAATCGGCTCAGTAGGTTCAGATGAGAAGACATTTGAATGCATTTCCCATAGAGTCCCTATGTTAAACTATGTTCCATGCTAGCGGCCATCTTGAATGAGGTATGAACATAAAAATCACAAACTTTGAAGGGATACATCTAAAGACTTTTGTAACCACGGTTGGTTCCAGTTGGCTCAATGGGTTCAGAGGAGAAGACATTTGAATGCATTTCCAATAGGGTCCCTATGTTAAACCGTGCTCCACGCTGGCAACCATCTTGGATGAGGTACGAATGTAAAAATCACAAACTTTAAAGGGGACCACCCAAGGACTATTTTGACCAAGTTTTATTCAGTTTTACTTGGTAGTTTCAGAGAAGAAGATCTTTGAATATATTTCCCATAGGGTCCTATGTTAAACTATCTTCCCCGTTGATGGCCATCTTGGATGAGATGCGAACCTGCTGGACATATGTAGAAATTGTAGTTCTGAAATACCTCAACACTTTTGCAATTCACATTTAACCTTTATCTCAAACAGTTTTTGAAATGAAAGTAAAAACGTTAAAAAATTGTGAAAAAAGCGGCAATAACACCTATTTTTATGGAAAAGGGGCAATAACGAGACGGGTAAACGGATATTCTTCAAAGTTGCAGGGTAGGTAGATCTCATCATGCTGATAATTTTTACTCAATGTCAGAGATATCTGTAATGGTTTTCGAGTAATTTGCACAATGACAATTTACCCCTATGTTCTATTTTTAGTAACAGCGGCCATGTTGTTTAGTCTAAGGTCATCAAAATCACAAACTTGAAAGAGCATACCCTCGTGATGATTCAGGCCAAGTTTGGTAAGTATTGGCCCAGTAGTTTCAGAGCATAAGATCTTTGAAAAGTTAACGGACGGACGGACGACGGACGCCGAGTGATGGCAAAAGCTCACATGTTCTTTGGCCAGGTGAGCTAAAAAGGACAAGCTAATTCTTCCGAAGTACCTGTTGTCCTTTATTTTTTCATTTATTTATTTTTTTTGCAGTTCTCGCTGTTAACGCTTTGAGTTTGAGATCTTCGCGTGTTTTGTTGGTGCCTATACTGTTCTTGTGTTATTGTTTTTGCTTTGTATCTGGACTTAATGTAATTTAATGCTTTGTCCCTTTGACATTTTTCAGCCATTGTACAGTTTAGAATTATGCAGAAATATAAGCTACATGTATATTTGAATTAAATTTCTCACAAAACGTGTTACGGTGGCTCACTCATCATATTTTTGAATTTGTGTCAGATTTCGGAACTCTCCTGGTTTTCTCCAGTTCAAAGGCTTAAAGAATTTTGCACACGGACCCCACCTTTTATTTCATGAATGTCTTCTACAAGTCAAATTGAGACACCTTACAAGTTTTCATTCTTCATAGAACTGCCTAGCTATTTGACAAAAAATATTCCCAGTGTTAAATTATGGAAACTCCAGAGAAATCAATGTCTTAAATCTCTGTGAGAAGCACACGAACCTATATATTTCTTTTTATCGTTTATATTTAGTCAACAATGCTCAATTAATTTAAACAGACTTCAAGAAATTCTTGATATAAACATCATTAGGAGTTGGCCTCCATAAGACAACAGGAAATTTTCATAAATGTCATGTTTGATTTGAAAACGACACTGCATTTCACAACAGGGTTTATATATTGCAATCTATTTACCTTTATGTCGGCAAAACCAATATAAATTTCAGTTTGATTAAACGTCAGCGCAATTTTTCTTTACTCATTTATGTACAAAACATCTAGTAATTTTAAAATCCTTCAAACAAATCAAGTTTCGGGATTGAAATTATGTATCTAAGCTCTATCTTAGCTCTGTTCTTGACAGATATTAGTTTTTTTACGTGTTAATGTGATGTAATCAACAGTCATTTATTCATTACTCTAACAAACATCGCTATTTTCTGTCACTTCTTTTCGACTTGCACGTCATGTGTCGAGAAATGACGTTATCAGCAGAACGCATTGATTTCTATTAAAAAAACATGTCTGGATCAAAATTTAAATTAGGTCCATCAAAAGTCATATTAGTGTCATTGTAGACTTGGACTCAATATTTTTGCTCTGGCAGTATTGTTTACAACCTACAATTCTCGATTTTATATTCAGAAATAATTCAGTTGTTGCTTAAACGTGCATTTTTTCTGTATATTTACTTGCTGACCAATCACTACAAAACACCAGAAGTCTGAAACTGGCACTTTTTGTACTGAAAAGTACTGAGAAGTACTCGACCAGTCTCAAATTATCTGAAAATTACTAAAGTAGTCTCGACCAAAGTCTGATTCAGTCTGAAATTTACTGAACCAGTCTCGACCTGTCTCAACTAGTCTGGACCTGTACTGAAAGAGTCTCGACATGTCTCGACCAGTCTGAACCTGTACTGAAAAGTCTCGACCTGTCTCGACCAGTCTTATTTAGTGCTGAAAGAGTCTCGACCTGTCTTGATTTAGATCAGGCGTTTGTGGAATCGATCCAAAAAGAGTGATTGATAGATCCTTAAATCGATCGATTTGTAAGGTCGATCTTTACTCGGTAGTACTTAAGCATAGCAACGCTCACATGACCCTATAATTCCTTGATAACATGGAGTACCACGATACTGCCATTATCACCCACTGGTGATCAAAGGCATCAAAGCAAATTCATACCAATTACCGATTGACATTTTTTTATGCTGTCATAAAATATGAAATAACAAAATACCGAAGTTACTGTTATTTTATTTTTTGCATATGCGCAGTCTCATCAGTGCAGATCAAACTAAGACATTTGGAAGTCCATTTTAAAGCTGATAGAGAACAAATAACCAAAAGGATCTAAGTAGAAAGGCTAAAAACTGCTGACGACAAAGCTATGCATAAGGGGGATACTCCTTAGTTTTAAACAAAATTTTGTAAAATTTAGATATTGCAAGTTGCAATACTATGGGTTTTCGTGTCAGCACCGGGTTGGTGAATACCCTCGGGAACTAACAGTCCACCAGCAGAGGAGTCAACACCCTACTCAACTTAAGTCCAACGGTGGTTTAAAACTGCGCATCATTCTTGCGAATCTGACAGAAAATTAATTTCACAATTGGAATGTTGGCGAAATGATTTTCAATGTCCTATTATAGTTAAATTTGATCAAATCAAACCTTTTCAGCAAACTCCTGTTATATTAAGGAGAGATAATTTGTTAAGAAATAATAGGAAAAATCAGATTTTGCAAATTTTTCAAGAATTGGCTCTGTGACCTAATTTTTTTCATGGAAAACAAAGGTTAGTAATTACCAAATAAAAAAAATCTATCTGTTTTACCAAATTAAAAACAAATCTATCTTATGTAACTAAAATGAATTAAAATATTGTTAAAATTTCACAAAATATCTTTCTCATTTCAGCCAAAAATAGCTGATTTTTATATGACGGATTTCAGGCTACTTCGTCTCATGAGCATTTACTCCACATCCTTTTGTTGTTTATTTTAGACTGTAGTTTTTCTCTCCTGAAGTGTGGAATCTGTAACAAGATTCTCCTTGACAGATTTTTGTTCTTTATATATTACATTTATTGTGTACTTGTTCGCGAGAGAATTTACTATCATACTTTCATAGTTTGGCATTTATTATTTTGGCAAATTTTATTTAGACCATCTATTTTTACTGTCCACATCTCACTATTTCATAATGCAAAGTTTTCTTACAATCGACTGGTTGAGTGCCCTGGCTTTGTCTATAAGTAGTAATCGTCCACTAGCTTAAGATACTAGTACTTTTGTCGGGAAATGGATGACAATGTTTGTAAGAGCACTTTGCCGGTTTAATATATGTCTGTTGACGATCCCGCAGTCATGACCAGAACAGACATGGATGTAGTATTGATCGACATTTAGCAAAGAATTCCGCTCAAACCGGTGCTAGGGACCGTCTTGAACTTACAATGAGGTATGAGCAAACCTCATTGTTGAAGGCTTCATGGTGACTTCAAGATGAAGAAAAACAATAAAAGCGTTGTTCCTTTCCTCGGTTTTACCATATATTTGTAGAGACTTTGACTCATTTATATTTACTCAATAGGCTTTTATTATTAAATATGGTCGGTGACACCAATTTTGTTTTAGTTTTTTGCATTCCCTAATAACAAAGAGTAAGTCATAAAAATATCAGAAAATTCTATCTGACAATATTTACACCCCGTACCTCCTGAACAGGGGAAATTTTGTAGGTCAATTTTTGTAAACTTTAAATATACCTTATTTGTACACAATGTACTCATGTTCTCATTTAGAATTTCTTTGGAAACTCAAACGTATTTAGGCAAGGATTTTTTTCTTATATACATTGTAACTTGTATCGCACTTAATCTTTTGCTTGACAACATTTTTGTTCGTTTTGGCAACATTGTTTATCAACAGGTCATTGGAATTCCCATGGGTACAAATTGTGCACCTCTCATTGCAGATCTTTTTCTTTTCTGTTACGAACATGACTTCATGAAAAAACTACAAAATGGACCCATACAAAACAGTGATCAAACTTATTTCTATTTTCGATGATAACAGCAGGTATATTGACGATATCCTTACTATTAACAATCCCAAGTTTAAGATTATGTCGACATCATTTACCCACAACAACTGAAGCTTCATGGTGACTTCAAGATGAAGAAAAACAATAAAAGCGTTGTTCCTTTCCTCGGTTTTACCATGTATTTGAAGAGACTTTGACTCATTTATATTTACTCAATAGGCTTTTATTATTAAATATGGCCGATGACACCAATTTTGTTTTAGTTTTTGCATTCCCTAATAACAAAGAGTAAGTCATAAAAATATCAGAAAATTCTATCTGACAATATTTACACCCCTTACCTCCTGAACAGGGGAAATTTTGTAAGGTCAATTTTTACTAACTTTAAATATATCTTATTTGTACACAATGTACTCATGTTCTCATTTAGAATTTCTTTTGAAACTAAAACGTATTGAGGCAAGGATTTTTTTCTTATATACATTGTAACTTGTATCACACTTAACCTTTTGCTTGACAACATTTTGTTCGTTTTGGCAACATTGTTTATCAACAGGTCATTGGAATTCCCATGGGTACAAATTGTTCACCTCTCATTGCAGATCTTTTTCTTTTCTGTTACGAACATGACTTCATGAAAAAAACTACAAAATGGACCCATACAAAACAGTGATCAAGCTTATTTCTATTTTCGATGATAACAGCAGGTATATTGACGATATCCTTACTATTAACAATCCCCAGTTTTAGATTATGTCGACATCATTTATCCACAACAGCTGAAACTTAATAAAGCTAACAATGATTCCAAATATTGCCATTTTCTGGATCTAACCATCTAACCATCATTGACTCTGGTAAAATAAAAAACTAAAATTGACGACAAAAGGGATGGTACGATTCGCACGCGTTTGTTCTACTCTTGACGACTTTTAATGAACTTAACCTTACTAACACTTCCAAACTTTTGCAGCAAGGTTACACATTTCATAAATTATTAAAATTATTGAAGTTGGAGTTAACATATGTGTTATGGTCTCATATTTATTTACTCCACATCCTTTCGTAAAATATTAAATACATTTAAAAAGTTTCATCGAAGATATGAAATTTGATGTCTAAATATAATGTCAGTCGCAAACAGCTTATTACTAAGGGCATTTCTCATGCCCGATTTTACGGAAATGTTGTTAAAAACGCCAAAACTGATTAAAAATCCAGAAAAAACTGGGACGTAACTTACATTCTTTACGCAATAGGGAATATAGGCAGGATATTCTAGACGTGTCAGTTAAATTAGCTTTGGGATCCAGTGACCTTAGGATTTTACTTGCATACTGGCCTCTCACTGATACTGCCGATGTCTACTGAAATACATGATGACTCTTTACCAAACCCATCTGGGAGTTTTGAGTTTGATTATTATTCCGTAGTGCAACAGTGTTTTAACAGCAGACTAGGCTCCTTGAGCTAGCCGGCAGTTTAGCGGCGAGCACTCCTTGACCCATCTTTCAAAATTACGTTTTGTCCCTCTTTTTTCCTTTGGTCATTGAGTTAGTAGTCTATCTGTTTTGGGTTTTATTCGTATGTTAATTATACAATAGGGAAACGGGACAGAGAAAGGGGAGGTTTGGGTACCCATAAACCGGTTTAATCCTACCGCTGGCTTTTGCTAGTGCCGGTACCAAGTCCGGCTGTCCCGAGTCCTATCGTTGTTTACGTTTGTCTTTTGTATTTTTATTGTGGGTTTTTCTTGTGCCAGTTCCTTGTTACTTTGTGGCATGCGACTGTGTTTTTCGGCCATTGTAGGCGTTTCTGGTTATCTGTTTTATTCTTTTTTAGCAATAATATCAATATTTACTCATATAAATGAGTTATTGGAAAGTAGGTAATATTTGTTCATTTTTCGAAACTTAATGTCTTTGAGAACTCATACGATTTGGTCTTTTAAAGGAAACAGCATATCGTGAAAATATCTGATTAGTTTATATTCTAAATTAGAAATTGAAAGACATTTAATTTCTTCTTAAATACATAATATTCATTAAGAATCATTTTTGATAATAATTAAGCAATTCCCTTGTTTATCGTTACTTCGCTGTATTATTTCATTGCAAATCCATCATAACTTCTCAGACACATCAGTACAAAACAATATTTCATGATTAAATTTTTGATGTGTTTTCGCCCATGGAACAATGTTTTAATTATATTCACAGTGATTGTGATATATAATACAATAAGCTTACATGTATAATTAAAGGTAAGGAATTGAATAAGTTGCTTAGAAACATTTACAAGGCAGTAAAGGATTAGATATTCTCATCGTAAGATAATAGCAATAACTGACTAGGCAACAGGAAAAATAAATGCTTGGACTTGTTACATGTATCTTGATCTGAACAATCCAAATACAACTCAATACCATTTTTTTCTTTATCGGGTACCTCATAGAAGGCATTTTATATATCACACCCTCTATCACACCAAAGTCGTATTAATAGCCCGATGCTCTAGCATATTTCTTGCTGAGACATATACACCATATGCAGAGGTAGAAAGAATGTTCCTTCTTAGGTAGGAGAAATTAACAGTAGAAAATTCAAAACGGGTATGTTTAATGTAGAAACGATAACAGGAAACACTTTCAATGGCCGAAAATTATAATCACATGCAAAAATCTACTAACTGTACAAGGAAATCAATAAAATTTGTCATAAACTGTAAGATCAATTTTTCAATACTATGAAAATAAAATTACGTATAAAATAAAACTAAGTTTAGAGGACGAAAAGTTTAATATATTTATTATAAATTTTTCAAAAATTTGTTTAAAACTAAGGAGGATCTCCCTTGTGCATAGCTCTGTCCTTAGCTGAATTTTGGCTTTTCTATTTAGATTCTTTGGTTATTTTTTCCCTATCACCTTTTACATGTTTTAGGTTAAGTTACTTCCAAATGTTTTGGTTTTATCTGCACTGATGAGACATAAGTTGTCGAAATGCGCGTATACAGAAAATAAATTAACAGGAAGTTCAGTATTTAGTCATTTATAATAAATACTGACAATATCAGATCATGGGAAGACAGTAAAAATAGGCGAGGTCCATTCTTATTTGTTTATTTTTTACGCTTTCCTTCTTTGTCAATAACCTTTTAATGTTTCAGTAGTCTAATGCCCCGTTGCTCTCCTAAAAATCGGAAGCAATGTTTATCCATATTCGACATTTCTTTTTAGCTGCCAATTATCTTCGTATCGTCTTTTTATCCAAAAGTACGTAACAAATCTGCGGGCAGCACTTTGTATACATCATTTGATCCTACTGATCCAAACGGCACCAGATTGCTCACCACAATGCTTAAGATATGTATATAGTTTGGTTTTTTCCATAGTTGTTCGAAAGGGCTCATAAGGAGGCTAAATTTCCCGTCGCCGTCAACACCATCATCCATTTACTGCAAAATGGAAGCCTTGATTAATGAGGTGGTCACGGAGATAACTACAAATGTATGACTAATGAGAAAGTCTGTATGATATGTACTTGCCCTCGCGTAACGAAACAGCTGTGAAATATACACTCCATAAGTAGGGGAAGCTTGAATACACCCTTCACCTAGTATTTTACAGCGCCCTTAATGTCTCAGTTAGTCCTAATATAGTTGAAATATTAAGGAGTGAACATTAGAAAAAATAAACTTGGCTTATTTTTTTTTACTCATTTACAAATACATTGTGTAACAAAGAAAAAGTTTCAATCTAAAAAGGACACAATGTGTATTATATTGAACTAATCGAAGATAGCGCAAGAGTTTTTTTTCAAAAATAATTGCAGTTTGGCGAAACCAAAAAAATTTAATCATCCAACCTTCGTTCTAAAGGTTTATTCCTCGAATGCCAACATTCTTTGATCTACCGACAATTTACATGTAAAATTTTGTTGGCATTCAAGGAATAGTGTCAAATAGTTGTCCAAACAAATGTGCATGCTTAAGAAAACAATTTCTCTAATTAGGTCTTGTAAATTGGAAAGCCTCACTTCAGTAAATAAATAGAATAATATATTTTTTTCATTCATATTGTTTTTCAGAGTATGAATTTGTTCTAATGTGTGTACATTTTTTTGTATTAAAAAGGGATAAGCACAACCTTTTTTGAAACGCTCTTTCAAAGTCTATTTGACATATTAATGTGTACTTTGACTATTTTGTTACGCTTTTTGCATTTTTTGTTTGGCCATTTACAGACGAGGGAAGGAACATAATATATCTTTATCAACTTTACTGTAAAGCATATTAAGGAGGCTCACTCCTGATGTTGTTTATATCAGGGATTTCTTGAAACCTATTTTAATATACTAAGCATTGTAGACTAAATGAAATGGTAAAAAGAAATATATAGAGATACAAGTCATTAAAAATTTGGCGGGAAATGAATTTCTCTGCATTTTCCCTTAATTTAACATTAGGATTATTTTTTGTCTAAAAGCTAAGAAGTTATATCAAGAATTTTATGAAAACTTGTCAGGTGTCTTAATTTAACCTAGAACATATTCATGAAATAAAAAGTGGGGGTCCGTGTGCAAAATTTTTTAAGCCATTGGACTGGACAAAACCAGAGGAGTTCCGAAATCTGAATAGTACACAACTAAGAAGATGTGCTAGCTTTTCAGACGGTTCTGCATGAATTGTATGCTAAATTGTGTATAAGCCATAGTCAGAAAATAAATGCTGGAAACTACTACTCCTTTGGGTTGATTGTCGACCAGGGCCAATAAAGATTCTTCACACCAGTATATCTTACTTTTATCATGAATTAGTTATGCAGATGTCGACAGTTATTTTGTATTTGTATACACAATTTAAAATGGTCTGATCATTGATAAATAAAGTACAGCTTGATCATTTTTGGGCTTTTTTGGTTGAGCAAAGATTTTTTTTGTGTGTTGTTACCTTTGCCTATATATCGTATCCTAGATCTGGAAGTGGTAACATAGGTAATTGTGCAAAAAATGGGTTTTTGAATAACCCAGTAAATGTAGTCATGATACATATTTTGGGTTCCACGGATATCACTGTGGATCACATTGACCCAAAATATTAAACTAGACTGACATCTGGGAATGGGTCTGTGCAAAAAGCCTAAATTAGTAAGCTAAATTGGATTTTAATAGTTTTAATAATGAAAAAGAAATTGTGTTTATGTGTACAGATTAGCAATATACATGTACAGCCTTAATAATTCAATATCTAAATTTTTGTAAATTTTGTTGAAAACTAAGGAGTATCTCCCTCATGCAAAGCTCTGTCCTTAGCTGATTTTGGCTTTACGTTTAGATCATATTGGTTATTTGTTCTCTATCAGTTTTTACATATTTTTGAGTTATGATCTTCCAAACGTTTAGATTTTATCTGCGCTGAAAGAGACATAAATTGTTGAAATGCGCATATGCAGAAATTAAATTCACAGTAACTTCGGTATTTAGTTATCTGACTAAGTAGTGGGACTCTGTTCAGTCTAAGTACGCATTGTCCTATACCACCCCTTCATTACATCAACGCCCAGTTCCTCACTGTTAGACTCAGTCAGCTATTTAATGTTAACGATGTTATAGGAGCTGAATCAGACTGACTAAGATGTGGGAATTTAATGTCATGATTGTGTATTTCTTTTTCATTTTTCATAATCTAAATACAATATTTCATTTATTTGACATTTTTCAACTAAATAAATCTTTAAAATCTTAAAAGTTTAAGTGATGTTTTCATCTATTTTCCTATTAATTGGTGTTGCAATTAATGCCTTAATTCTTATAAAAACACCATATATTGTATAAACATCTATAGAAATTATTTTGTTGGCATTCAAGGAATATGTTATATATAAAATGTTGGCATACGAGGAAGACACCATTCTAAAACCAAAGATTTTTGCTTAAGACAAAACAAGGGCAGTAGAATACCGAAGGAACATTTAAGTGATATTTACAAAAATTGAAGTCCAAAGACATGGCCAAAACGAGGAGTACTTCGCTCTTGCATAGGTCTCTTCTTAGCTGTTTTTTGCTTGCCATTTTGCTTTTTGGTTATTATTGCTCTAACAGTTTTTACAATTTTTTCGGTTCACGGTCTTCAAAATATTTTGATTTGATCTGCACTAAGGAGACATATGTTGTCGAAATGGCCATATGTAAAAACTAAATTTACAGTAACTTCGGTATTTTTGTCTTAATAGTTGCCTCTTTGAGTAAGTCCCTTTTAAAAATGATGTTGATCTACGATTTAAGAATGACAATATTGAATAAAAGTTTACGTCTAGTGATCAGTATTCTACCTACAGAAAGTATGAGAATTGGTTTATCAGTTTGTACAATGTAAAACAGGGAATAAAACTGGAATAACGGCAAAACCATGTTTTAGCCACCACTAGCAAACGGCAGAAATGGGACAGGTTAGAAATGAAAATTTAAGCTTCTTTACGACCAAATTACGGCTAATCATGTAAAAAAAATGGGGATTTTTATAATCATGCATCTTCGAGGCCAGACTTTTAGTATTGACCTAATTCTAGCGCATCGAATTGTAAATTCTGGAGATTCATCCCTATGGTTCCATCATATTTTTATGGTTTGTTGTTCCGAACTAACGTAAGACAATGCAATCATTTGTCACAAATTTGTTAAGCTTATCGAAATATTTTTCAAATTTTAAGTCCTGTATAAAACAATAAGTAATAGCCCTGGGGATTCTTCCACTAAGGCGTTCCATTTTTGTTTGTATTGATCTTGTAGCCTAATTTTTATTAATAAAATTTTCCGGGAAATAACTTATGAAAATTTGTGTCCTGTATGTTTAAAAAAGCCCGATTCACTACGAAGTATATTTTTAAAATTAGCATTACTTCTGTTGATTTTAACTTCCGAATTGTAAACTTTCCCTTTCTGAGCAGCAATATACCTACCTCTCCAGCCTATGGAGTGTACATTTCACAGTTGATTCGTTACTGTCGGGAATGCAGTTTATACAGTGACTTTTTAGTTGGAGCAAAAACACTNGACGGCGGCAGCGACGGCGTAAACTTTCATGTTAAGTTTTTGTGATTAGGTCATTTTGTCAGTAACTATAGGTGGTAGGTCAATGATATTTTGTATATAGTTTGGTCTTGAGTAGTTCATGGCAGATTGCTATATGGCTTTTGACTGTGACCTCAATTTCACGGCCCAGTGAGCATGTTAAATTTTCCAACATCTATTAATGGTAGGTCAATGATATTTTGTATATGGGTTGGTCTTGGGGTAGTGCATGACAGTCTGCAATATGGCTTATATCTGTGACCTCGATTTCACAGTCCAGTAATCATGTTAAGTTTGCTATTATCTATAAGTGGTAGGTCAATGATATTTAGTATGTGGGTTGGTGTAGAGTAGAACATGACAGTCTGTCATATTACTTATTTCTATGACATCAATTTGCTTACCCATCCGGAGCACCTGATGTCACTCCCAGTTTTTATGGGAGTTCACACTGTCAGTACTTTAGTTTTTCGTGTTGTCTTGTACATCATACTGTAAAATTTTAGTTCTTTCTTCGTCAATGATGTTTGTGCTATCAATTTGTCCTTGTGATTGTTTGAATACTATAG
>MJUU01025111.1:3159-23066 GCA_002080025.1 Modiolus philippinarum
GGGCCCGGGCCCCCCTTAGGCCGGAAAATACTTAAAATTCCTAGGGGTTTTTAAAAAAAATGGGTTCGGGCCCCCCTTTTGAAAAAAATATTGGTCGGGCCCCCCTTAGCAGAAAGTCTGGATCCGCCACTGTGACCATTTCAAAATAAGAATCGGGGACAATATAAATTATTATTATCAGGGACTATACATGTACATTACAAAGTATAGTCCCTGTTATTATTATATAATGTCCTTTCTAAGGTTGCTTTGTCGGATATTTTAATGAAATAGTCTCAGTTTTTTTTTATTCCAAATATTTCTTATAAAGTGAAACTGGAATTTACGCAGGTACATGTACATGTAATATTTTGACAAGCTACACGCGTCTGTCAGTATATTAGTTGTTGATTAGATTCAGACTTCAAAGGTATTGATTTTGACAACTTGGAACACATAGGTGTGTGTGTGCATTATATTTGATCTTTTCATCCTTTCGTGCATTTTTTTTAATGGATTGATTAAAACTTTAATCAAATTTGTTTAATAATCGATGTATCACCAGGAAATGTATTTTTGCTAATCTTTGTTTATTTGTTTGTTTTAAATGTTTGTTATTAATTCTATTAATAATTAAATGAAGTAACACCAGCGCAGCTTAAGACTTGAGTAAAATTCTTAAAGGAGAAATAACTAAAAAATAAGCGTTTTTCTCTGCTACCCGTAATAGTTATACTCTATATACTTTCAATCGGTAAGCCTCAATTGTATCAGTATCAGGGGTATTGGAACGTCTGTGAACTGCTAATTCCTCAATCCCGAACGTGGTACCTAGTGCCTGCATATTTTGCATTGTTAATGGTGCATCAACTCATCATACATGTGCTGCTCATATGTCTCGGTTATGCAAAGCCGGGTCCACATACAATGTACATGTACATCTGTTTGAGATAACACGGAATAACAAACGTTGAAAGTGCAGACATTTCCGATTACGTGTTTACTCCTTTTAAAACATATTTGAAGACGACTGTCTAACCTGAAGTTGTTATACTCATGTACCTTTTAGCTCAAATGTTAATTAGAAAATTTCTTTATAAAATCGCCCAGAAATCTGCATTGTATCCATAGCACCTCTACACTACATGGTCTTTTCCAGTACACATTTACAGAACTAAAATTCACTGCAAATATGGGTGTATTTTTCACATTTTATTTCTTTGGATTCGACAACATGTGTCTTTTCAATGTAAAGACAAACTTATGAAAGGGCTAATAGAGAACAAGCTGTCTAAATATACGTCTCTGTATTGAACAAATACCCAAAAAGGACACTGTAGAACCTAAGTACCAACACGTATGAATAGCCGTTTTTTTCTGCAATTTTGTGTTAAGCTACATAAATTTCATTTGTTACGTATGGATGCAAGTTGCAAATGAATATCATATATATATTATTATTAATCAAGTCTTTGACAAAATGAAGTGATCGTCTTATCAACGATGAATGTTCTTCCTGTGCGTCAAGCAACTGATTGGGATGAAATATTTCGTTTCTGTTTGGAACAAACAACCAAAGAAGGCGACAAAATTAAAGAATTTGCGTGATAATGAAACGAACATTTGCTTTTCAGGGTGAGGGCGCTTGGGTGATTTTGCGACGGTGTAAAAGTTACTTAAAATTTCATGTCGATCTCGAACAAATTATTTATTTTCACTAAATGAGGTATAACCCCCCCCCCCTACCCCTTCGAGTCCAGAGTACACTAAAAATTTGAGATGAAGTCCGCAGTCCATTTTTTAATTTTTGACTCTTTTTTGAAATTTGATATACAAGTCCAGAATGCTATGACCTTTGAGTCCGTTAAGTCCATGTACTCAAGTGGTCAAGACCACAGTACGCCAAAAATAAGGCCAAAGTCCCGAGTCCACTAGGGGGTTATACTCTCCTAAATGTCACATCAAATTATTTATTTGTATTCTCGTATTTTTTTCCAAAACAAAATTCAATTATTTATTTTCATGACGGGTAGGATTAGCATACTTATTTTCACTAGCACCAAGATTAAAATTTATTTATTTAAATGCACATTTATACCCATATACATTAGGGTTGAAGGCATACATGAATAATAACAAAACCATAATAAAACAAAAAGATTACAAAATGAAAAATCATGCAGTTGTTGAGTCCACTCTCCTCAGCGTAATTTATTTCCAAAATCGCCTTAGCCCTCCCGGTCGACCCCTTACAAAAATCATGAATTTTCCTTGCAAAGGTACATTCAAATCACACACTATAGAAATTGACCACACGTGGTTGTCCAAATTCAATAATTAGGCCAAGTCAACCGTGGGAATAACATACCTGATGATCATGCAGGTACTTGGCTTCCCGCCAAACGCGCTAGTCACACGTTTGACACCTTCCTGTGTAATCGACATCAAAAGATTGGATTGTTGAATGAAATTGATTGTAACATGGGGAACTTTACGGGGTAAACCTTTTTTACCTTTTTTACAACTTGGACATAGGTACATGTATATAAGTGCATGCATACTGGTACTCCTACACAAGCATAAGATAATAATTATTATATATGAATAAATATGATCAGTATGTTCATGTTTAGCTCAATAACTTTTAAGATCTGTAGTTTATGAATTATTATGTTTGTATTGTCATTGAGTCCCACCTAGGGCCTTACATGAAATTTTTAAAAATTGAGGTTACGGCTTGGACATATACAGTTTTAATTTTACGAATAAATTTCGTGCAGAATCTAGTCAAAAACTGAAAAATTAAAGTCAAAACAAATCAACTTGAACTCCATTAGAGACGTAAAAGTTGTCGAAACGGCTATATGCAGCAACTAACAATTAACTTCGGTATTTTTATCATTTATTATTGATGCCTCTGCTGGTGGAATGTTAGTCCCCAGTGGCGGATCCTGGGGGATGGGGGCGCGCCCCCCTTAGGTTGAAAAATATTTAAAATTCTGGGGGGTTTAAAAAAAATTAGAATACCCCCTTGCTTTCGACAATTCATCGTTCGACCCCACAGGCACTTCTTTCATAAAAAATATCACTCCCTCCCCCTCTTCTTCCACGAGGAAGAAAAGACGGAGGGACTGACATTTCTTATGAAACAAGTGCCTGTGTCTCCCCTCCCCCTTAGCAGAAAGTCTGGATCCGCCGCTGGTCCATGAGGATATTCACCAACCCATTAGCCTGTACTTCGGTGCTGGCCCGAACAACGATTTATTTGGAAACTTACATTATATAAATTTGAGACTAAGGAGTATCTCCCTCTTGCATAGCTCTGTTCTAAGCTGATTTTGGCTTTCATATTTATCTCTTATTGGTTATTTGATCTCTTACCAGCTTTTACACATATTTCGGTTTATTGATTTCCAAATATTTTGATTAAATCTGCACTGAAGGAAATGGTCATATTCAGAAACTAAATTAAAAGTTAACTTTTTTTCCGTTTAAGATCCCCCTTTTCAAAGGCTTGATCGATCCGCCAGTGCATACTTCGAGACGGCATGTGCTGTATTTATCAGGAACCAGGCAAACGCATGTGTCTTGAAATTGCTGTTGTAGTGTACTAGATATCGACGAATTACAGTTAAATTTCGTTTCCAAGGGCTTGTTGAGATTTGCCACAGATGCCTTCGCGCTATTCTAAAAAATAGACATGAAAATACTAGTGTCTCCTTATCATCTGAATCATATTTTATTATTGTGCAATTGTACCCCCACTGAATAAGAGTCCTTGGATGTCCTCTACACTGACAAACATGTTTCCATCCGCCAGGGTTGAGATGCCATTCAGGCACAGGCCTTTTTATTTTCGGTGTTTTTAGAGAAAAAATTCGAGTCCCGATTTTTGATAAAAAAAAGTCTCTGACCAACACCTTTGTTGAAAAAAATAATCTGTCTCTCACCCCATCCATTAGAAAAATAGTCTCGCTTAACAAATTTTCCTTGCTTACTGTATATAGATAAAATTAATATGACCCGGCTCGGGAGCCTCCCCTGAAAATCAAATGGTCCGTGCCCTATGCAAGAAAAGTGAAAGATGAGAAGATATTAATATCGGAAAAGGCCGAACAATCGTGTTGATGATAATACTTTATTCATATAAGAAAATTTTCATGATAAAGCCATGGTAGGTACAGGAAAAGTATATAGTCCCCAATATGGATTAGGAAATGCATGAAATTATTGATATCGTATTTTTTTTTTCTACAAACTGGACTTTGGCAAAATATTTTTTTTTTACCTATGTATCGACGTTTACTCGTTATTCACGTTATTTGAAGGTCGTTGCTCGTTACCCACAATTTTTCATAGCATTCAGTCGCTTTTTAGTACAATCAATTTAATCATAAAAAATGTCGCCAGTTGTGTATACATAATACACAAACACACCTGGTTTATCAATTTATCAACCACATGCCTGTGAAACGTAATCGGTTAACCTTCAATCGATAACATTCAGACACAATAAATCATGTTGTCCAAAGCCCGCTTTAACTTTTTATGCATTTCTTTCAATATAATGACGACACATCGTGTATATAATACATAATGTGTATCCGATACACAAACTTCACCTGGTCCTTCAACAACATGGCTTTCACATGATGCTTGACATTTATTATTTTATTTCATCATGCCATAACCATTTACTATAAATGTGTTTGCGCAATAAATATTGTCTATTGTCTATTTATTATTTTATTTAGATAAATAGACAAGTTCACTAGATCAAGGACGTATATTGAGAAGGATAGGAAACTCGTGCACAATCAATGTTGCAATTCAAAATTAATAGCGAAGCGTTTGGTATGCTTTCAGTTTCGAGCTATCTACTTAAAAAATTGTTTATGGGTATTAATAAAATTATATTTTTCTGAAAGCTGAATGATTTTTACATCCGTAGGATAAATTTCGTTACATTACAGAAAGTAGTTTCTTCAATACATGTACATAAAATTGAAATTTGTAATCAAAACATTTTCGTTGATTTTTTTCCACTTCCGGTTTTCATCGGTAAAAATGCAAAACGAATTTGAACTAAAGGCTTTAAAAGTAATGCACATAATTTCATAAATTTAATATTTTCCTGAAGTTTAACATCTACTGTACTCGTAGAACATTTTTTGTGACTATCATTATTATATTTCTGTTGTTAGAAGACTGCAAAGAGAGGGTCCCAAAGTGACAAAATCTCACGCCTCTCGATATATTTCCAGATTATCACGAGATGGTTATCCTTCTAAATATACATCCTTGACTAGATCGATCTTTGTTGGAAATATTTTGTTATTAGATGAAAAGTTTACACCAGTGAGAGGAAAATGGAAATATAATGCTTATTTAAATGAGGGGTTTTACATTGCATAAAACGATAATTTAGGAGGGACTGTCAGATGGTTTTCACACATTACGATGAATACAGGTAAATTACACACAAATGTATAATGTACCAACATTACGATGATTACAGGTAAACTATATTTTACATAGTTATTGAATTGGCTGTTTGCCAGCTGTTTGTCATCCATACGATTTTTGATGAGTTTGACACATCCTTTCTTCTTTTTAAACTCGATCACACAAAAACCGTTAACAAATACCGTTTACTTTTATCATAGTGATATGTTGGTGATTATTCACTTATTTTACATTACATCCGCCCACGCTGCCCATCGGTGGACAGTGGACATGTGCCCACGCGTGGACACTGGAGAGCCTAGAAACGTGGGCAGGAGGTCTGTGCCCACCGTGGGCGCCGTGGAAACCGCAAAAAACATGTGGTCGGGAGTGTAAACTGAACTCTTAACATCACTGTTTCTATTTTTAAAAGTGACTACAAGACTAGAATTTTCAAGGTAAAATTAACGATATTAATGTGGACTAAAAGTCTATAAACGAACAAGCAACGGCAACAGGTTGTTTCATTTCAGTGATGAAAAAATTACGGCTTCTAAAGCCTAGAGTTACACGACTTCCGTTAACGCACCGTTAAAAATATAGCTTGTCAAAAAGGCAACCCAGAATAAGGCCTCTGACAATGCACAGACAGTGAAGCACAAAACTCACAATTCTACTTTCGTTTTGTCCATTCAGCACCTGTTGCGCATGCGTCCGTATCAGAAATTTGTTTACATGCCATTCAAGCAACCAAAACGCTCTCATGTTTATGTAAATTGTTTCACCTTTGAATGTTTTAACAATTTTAATTGCAGGATATCAATCATATTAGCAAAGATGCACTTTATTATGAATCCGTTGAAGATTCTGTGCAATGACAAACCATTCTTCCGAAATTACCGATGATAAATTTTCTGTTAAGGAGGAGTGCAATTGTTTTTCTTGAATAATTCCTTTAAATGATCACCAAATTCTTTCAAATCTGTGTGAATTACTTTATTTCTCACTAAATCATTGTTTAAATTCAAAAATATGATTTTGGTCAATCTGGTTTTTCAAATTGAAGCACCTGTTTTTCAACTGACAGGGTCATGACATTAGAAAGCGTTGCAATGCAACCTTTCTAAAAATTGACCCTTTTAATCACTTATTGATTGGAAATGGTAAGAGCTAAGAAGTATCTTTTGACTACCAACTAAAACCTTACATCAAGAGAAATCCAAAGAAAAATAAAGATTTCACAAATTTTGAATATTGCAATTTGGCCACTTGGACCCCTTATACCGGTAGCTTGTAAACTTAAAGAGCGACACAAAATCTATTGCAATATTGAGGAAAGCTTACAATGAGAGGAATCCATAGAAAAAAATCCAAATCTGACGACACCAAATTTAACCCATTTTTGGCCCCTTTTTCTATAACGACCGTGGCCAGGTACTTGAAATTAAAACCCTGGCTTACACTTGAGGCAAGAAACCTCATATTAAAATTTGAAAATGATCCATTTCCTAGAACCAAAGTCATGCTGTCCACAGACACGAAAAGACCTAATTTAACCCCTTTTTGGCCTCTTTTTCTGAAACGGTTTGGGCCATGAATTAAAAAACAAGACCAATTACATGTCTGGACCTACGTCACTGTCAAAAATGTTCAACTGAGAAAGTGTTTTTTCCATATAACAGAATGTCATGTATTGGTTTGCCAATTCAAACAAGTATTCGTTTACCTTATTACCAAAACATTCTTCAAATGCAAGTTATAATTGAGATTACATTAAGTTCAACCCTACTACTGTATTAGACAAAAAAAAAACAAGATGTGTTTTGTAAAACACTTATGCCCCGAGTAGAAGTAAAGAAGAAACATTTAATGTCCTTCTGACAAAATAATTTGTAGAAATAAATTCTGGTATCAACTGAAAAGTTTAATCACATCAAATGATGATTGCAATTGGATGCAAACACAGAAGTCACCCAAATGACGCCCGCCAATCATTATCCAAGCATTATTAAGAAAACAATNCCCCCCCCCCCTTTTGGAACATTTATAGTTAACTCATTGTGCTCTGTCTATCAGTGTTATCAGTACTTTGATTACATTATGGATATTTTCATATACTTCATCAATACCGGTTCCCCAAAAGTAGAGGAATATGCAGAAGACAAGAAATGAAATAATAGATATTTTTAGTAACATCCCTCATCATTGATATATATATAACACATATGTAAATACATGTAAAATGAAATTGAATAAATGAAGAAAATATTCTGTATGATTTAAAAAATCTTTTTTGCAAAAAAATTCTATAGATATCAAGAAACATTTTATCATAAATGAGTTTAATGTTTCTATATATATAAAATAAAACAAAATATAATTTCATTTTTCTGGTGAAATTTTACCGGACAGCCACATGCCAAGGTCAAGGTCATGAGGTCAAATATTCTGGTACCAACTGAAAGGTCTCTCCACAAGGAATATACATGCAAACTATGAAAGCCCTATCACTAACCATTCAAAAGATATGCTCAATGTTAAAGTTTTTATGCAGCTGTTCACAGACCAAGGTCAAGGTCACGAGGTCCAAAATTTTGGTATCGTTTGAAAGGTCTTGCCATAAGGAATACACATGTAAAATATGAAAGCCCTATCACTTACCATTCAAAATGTTAATTTTTTTTCCGACAAACAGACAGACAGACCAAAAACTATATGTCCCCTGAATCTTCGATTCACAGGGGCATAAAAATAGAATAATAGACCAAAAAACAAAAAAAAAAGAAAAAACAAAACTAAATGTACAAAGTTGAACAAAGCATAAAATGAAAATGGTTTATATCACTTCAGCAAAGGTGAAAACCATACCTGAGTTTCAAATAAACACATACTTTATGAGAAAATATGTGAATGCAAAAATTCAAGAATAGCTGCCCATGATCAGTGCGTTCAAAACTCTGCAAAAACTGAGTAGTGAGTACCATGATGAACATGATGAAATAAAGTACCAAGTTCAATAATGGATAAATTTGACACTTTCTAATCAAAACTAGCCTTAAAGGGAGGTTATATCATCAATGTGTTCAAACAGTGCAAACTTTCAGAGGTATTTAGTCAGAGATGTGAATACCAGGCACTGTAATGTTAAAATATGCTGAAAAATGACTAAGTTCAATAATGCATAAATTCGACATTTTTTATTCCAATCTGCCCAAAAAGAAAGGAGCACATCTTCAATGTGTCCAGAACAACTGTGCAAAGTTTCAAATGCATCAGGTATAAGGTATCAGAGTTTCAGATTACACAAACTCAGTACCGTAATGTTAAAATTTGAAGAAAAAATTACTAAGTTCAACAATGGATAAATTCAACAATTTTTATTCAAATCTCACCAAAAGGGGAGGTGCACATCTTCAATGTGTCCAGAACAACTGTGCAAAGTTTCAGAAGTATCGGGTTAAAGGTGTTCGAGTTTCAGATTACACAAACTTGGTACTCCCAAAGCATGACGGACGGACAGACGGAGTCGAGCGGCTCCTTGACCTGCCGTCACCGTTGGTGACACAGGTAAAAAAAAAAAGGTTCTTAAGTATGTGCCAAGAAACATCATACTAAAATTTGAAAGTGACCCGTTCACTAGAACCAAAGTAATGCTGTCCACAGACACGAAAATACCCAATTTTACCTCTTTTTTGGCACTTTTTTTATAGTCCATTGTCTATGACCTTACCGGTACAGCTTAATCAAATTGTTAAATTGGTTACACAATAGGAACTAGTAAACCGGTAAGGTCATACACAATGGACAATAAAACGGGCGAGGCCAGGAAAACCCGGGCTTAAGAATGTGCCAAGAAATATCATACTAAAATTTGATAACAATCCGTCCTTTAGAACTAAAGTTATGCTGTCCACAGACGCCGACGCCAACGCCTGAGCCATACCATAATACGACCGCAAAATTTTTTCCTAGCTTATATTACAGGAGATAGTTTTTATTGTGGGTTTGTATTGCTGGGAAACTGTATTGTGAGTGTCAGTACATTTATGTGTACCAATCTCATTATTATAATGTAATGATATTACTTATACAAAAAGCAAATGTTATATCAGTAATAGGCACATTTAGCTGTACCACCCTTCTTTGAATTTGTATCATATTATTTACACTGAAATCAAAAAATCAATTAAAGTATATTTAACTGTACAGCCCTCATTAGAATACATTCAATTGTTAAAACAAGAACCAAACTTTCTATAAGACATGACCATTTAACTATACTTGACATGTTCAATTGTTTTAACAGATACCAAACTTACTACCACTACAAGTATCATCCTTGTTAAAATATTGTTAATACAAAAATCAACTGTCTATCAGTATTGATACATATAGCTGTACCACTCTCACTAGAACATGTTCCAATGTTTATACAGAAATCAAAGTATTTATTAGTAAAGGTATTTTTTAATTGAACCACTCTCATTAAAATATGTTCAAAGTTTATAAAGAATTTAAACACAGGATCATTAATAGCTGTATCTCTCTCATTAGGACATGTTCCATCTTTTGTACAGAAATCAAACTTACTATCAGTACAGGAACATTTAGCAGTAACACCCTCATTAGAACAGTTACCACTATTTGTACAGAAATCAAACTTACTATCAGTACAGGAACATTTAGCTGTACCACCCTCATTAGAACAGTTCCCACTATTTGTACAGGGATTGATGATCTTACAAACTTCAGGAAAGTCATTACAAGTTACTCCAGTAGTTCCGCTTTTACATCTGAAACATTGTTTTTTTTTAAATATTTATGCAAGCATTAATAAGATAAAACTATATGTACAAAATCTGACAAAATATTAACATGTAATTATATATGAGCATTTCCAGATTTTCAAAGCTTTGCATTGTTCCAAAACACTGAATAATTTGTGATGCAGCAAAGAATTGTCTAGCTAGACATATAAACAAGCATACAATCAAAAAGATGAACATGGGTAAAACTTGGTGATATAAATAAGGAGTCATCTGTATATTGCCAATAGAGAATAAACATTAAATTTAATGAAATCCTCAATAATGATGATAACCTACAGTATAATAATTATATTTCAAGATATCTTGACTTAATACAGTGCCAATTTAGTTAGCAGCTGAACCTCTGTGTAGCACACACTAAACATACATAAATGGTGTTGAATACCAAAACATAAATTTTAACCTGAGTCACTCTTCCATGAAATAAGGTTCAATGTAATAAATCTCATCAAGAGGTATTTACCCACAAAACATCACCCCTCTACCTTTTCAAGTATCTCAGATATGGTCATAGGTTTTAACCCTCCTGATTTTTGCTGGAGACTCCCGCAATTTGGCACAAAACATGACTTTTCTCCTGCAATAACACTATCTCCCGGTCAGGAGACACAAAACTCCTGTTTTTGTGAAAGTCTCCTACAAACTCTCCCGCAATCGTATTTTGTCATATTATCCAGGTGAAATTATCGCACAGTTATTGATTTTCTATCAATCAACAGAAGTAACACTGTGACAGGTAAAACAGGTTAACTACACAGTGTAAGTAATCTTGATTAGGCCATGTAAAAATAATCATTAGATTCTCAGGCACTTTTTTTTCAAAAAGGAACGTGGCAGGGCAGAAGCTTTTTATTTTTTTCACATGTTCAACCTCTTTAAAACATTCCTGGGGCGAGAAATTTTGCAAGAAAATCCTTGTTGTTTTCATCGGTAGCCATTTTTACATTGATCATTGTCAATAAAATGCTGCTTGAACCACGTTTTTCACCTTCCCGCTAAACGCTCGGGTGATTTTTGTAACCGGAAACCAATGCCGGAGGGACATGAAAAAAATCCAGATTTTCGGGAGGTAAAAAAGCAGAAATGCGGGGCCATTTCTGGAGACGCGGCGGGGCTTGAGAAGCTAAACTCTTTTTTTATTTGGCCTTAGGGCAGTCATTAGGACAAGTGTTGTTTATAGAGCAATCAGTAAGCATAGACAATGATTAAAAGGATCAACATAATCATTTTGGATACGGAAATGAGGATAAATGTCACCAATTACCTCCCTTGATAAATTTTCCATTTTAAAATAAAGACCCTGAGATTTTTTATGTTAACACTAAAAAAGACCAAAAATTATTGGAATATTCTGAAAATTCCCTAAGTTACTGTCTGAATTTTTGTTTTGTTGAAGTTAAAAATAAATGTTTATAGCTGTTTAATGTAACTTTTTAATGTTGAATATAATATGATATTTCATATTTATAAATGCTGAATGAAAACTCCTTAGTTGCCAACTCACATGATTTTCGCATGTTACACACGCTTTTTCAACGGTTTACATGCGTAGATTTTGTCACACGGTGTGTACACACTTTTCAGAACTTTCACGCCATTACACGCTTTTCGTTGTTTACGTTTTTGGTTATTAGCAATATCGCGTATTTCGTGATTCTCTGGACTTTTCCACACACGTTGTTTATGTTTTTGGTTATTGGCGCTATCGATTCCCGTGATTCTCCGGACTTTTCATGACCGTACAGTAAATTGCAAAACTTCGATTCGCACAAACAACTGATTTGGAATCGTTTCAATAAATTTGTTGGCTGGTAATGCCGACTAAAGACACGAGTGCAAAGAGAAAACAAAATTTTATACCGGATCAGTGATACCAAAACAAAATTTGGGAGTCCAGTTTAATGAATAAACTTTAAAGTCAAAGAAAGTGATCGGAGAGTAGGGGGCTATGCAGTTTACACATTTATATTGTTGGATCATTTACAGAAAGTGATCCAGTCTGATATACAAAAGCTCTGGCTCAGTTGGAACTCCTAATCTGTCAAGATAGGTTCAAGGCCATTTCCTCCTTGCCAGCTACAAAAATTTGTTAAATGATGGCCATGGGATCATCGAGGACCAGGCTAAGAAAATCTTTGCTTACTTTTTGCCTTATTTTCTTGTAAATTCAACAAGACTTGTAATTGTTTTGAATATGTCCCTAGTCAGGTTGTTCTAAAATCAACAAAACAGGCAAATGTAGAATACAATGGGAGTTTATATTGGTAAATTGGTTTTTACACAATGTATATAAATTTTGTACAATAATCCAAAAGTACGTCACGCGTTTTCACACGCTTTTTGGTATATCATGTCATGTCATGACATGATTTTTCAATGTCAGAGGTTGGCAACTATGGAAAACTCATTATCACCACGTCACATGAAATGGTTCAAATAATTTCAGAAATTGTGAGAACATATCTGAACACCAATTACATAGTGATTAAATGAATATGCATAACAAAAGGGGGAATAGCTAGAGTAACTGTTAAATACAAATTGCATTACGTAAAATCTCCTGCAATTTTAAATTGCATTGAAGGAGATCTCCTGCAATTGGGTTTCAGGAGTTTAACACTGTTATGGATATGGTCTTTACAGCCAACTTGAACCAGAGTCACTCATGATGAAATAAAGGCTGAGGTAACCCTAATTTTTATCAAGAACCTCTGAACTATCAAAGGGGCATATACCAACAATCATCTATCTTCCTGCTTTAGTATCTCAGACACGAACCTTAGTTATTCATGCATGAAATACAGGTAAACGTGAACTTATATCTATCAGGAACCCCATGACTATCAAAGGCATATCTATAGATGAAATATTATCATTTTTTCTACTCTAGTATCTTAAGTTTGGACTTTAATGCTAACTTTAACCTTAAACACTCAGACATGGCGCTACAAATATAGGTTTAGGTGAGGATTGTTTTTATCAGGAACTTTATGAATATTCAAGGTGCATTTACTGAAAAAAAATAACATTCGTATACATACTTTCACAAAAACTTGTAAATCAAGCTGTCCTTACTTTTTCAGGAAAGGGACTAGTAAAGGCACGTCTACTAACAAAATATCATTTCACTACGAAAACTATAACCCGAGTCACACATGCATTTAATGTAGGCCTAATCTCAAGTACTATCCAAGATACATCTATAGATATAAGCTCATCTATATTTGAATTGAATATAACTTTGTGGCAGATTTAGGGATAGACTAATTGGCAAAATGCTATATATCCTCACCACTTGGACTGAGTGATGAGATAATAATAACTAGTTATCAATAGAAAGAATTCAGCTTCTTATCATTGAATATTTTTATACAGAGAGTTTTCCTTTGGTGTCAATTGATGGTTCTCAGATAATCATTTTTAATGTAGACATGGCAATGTACAATGTCAGTAGAAAATGTGAGAGCGCTGACTGTCCCAACTTTCAGAATAATCTTAATTCTTATAACTTAAAAGCTGGTAACTGCATTAACTAACTAGAGTAATGACTGTCGGAAACGACAGTGATCCCCGCACCCCCTGTTTGACACAGAAAACAGCTATAGACCCTGGGTATAATTTTTCTTAACATTTTTGAAATTAAACTATTGACAGTCACTATTTTCACCATAAGGAATTAAAGAATATATGGTTGTTAGGCAGAATTCCCAAAAATAAGTAGTCTTTGAGACTTTCAGGAATTTTACCAAAGTTGGAATCATATATTTTGGAAATCAAGTTTGTGAAATGTTTCTTCTAATTCTAACAAATTTTTTAACTATGGTTTCAATGTAGAATTCCAAAAAATATGTGGTCTTTGACTCTTTCAGGAAATTTACCAAAATTGGAATCATATATTTTTGAAATTCAATTGGTTAAAATGATTGCCCTGATGGAAACAAATCCTAACGGTATTGTTGCTAGGTAGAATTCCAAAATATAAGTGGTCTTTGACACTTTTAGGAAATTTACCAAAATTGGAATCAAATATTTTTGAAATCCAATTGGTGAAAATGATTAACCTTATCAAAACAAATGCTAAAAGTATGGTTGCTAGGTAGAATTCCAAAAAATAAGTGGTCTTTGAGACTTTCAGGATATTTACCAAAATTGGAATCACATTTTCGAGTTCTAAGATTTCAGAATTTTTATTTTTCCAAATACTTGCCAAAATATAAGATTATATGCCAAAATGTCCAAAAATATCAGTCTTTGACATTTTCAGGAAATTTACCAAAGTTGGAACCGGAATCAAAATTCTGAAAGCTTATTGCGCATCTACAGACTATATGCAACAATTCTGCAACAAAATTAAATCCATAAATCCAAAAATGTAGGATGAGTTTGTGTCGCATGCCATATGTGTCACAATCCACATTTTGTGGTCTTTGTCAAATCGACATCTTTGGGCCTCTTGTTTGCATCAAGATAAATATCAAAAATCCGAAATGCTTATTGTGCATCTACAGACCATATGCAACAATTCTACAACAAAATTAAAACCCTAAATCCAAAAATGTAGGAGGAGTTCGCGTCGCAAGGATGTGTGACGGACGGACGGACAGACGGACGGACGGACGGACGGACGGACGAGGCCAACGACAATATCCCCGAACTTTCATTCGAAAGTGCGGGGATAATGACAAGTTACTATAAAAACATGTAGTTGCTATGGAAAAGTATAAAACTATATGTTACTTACTTGCAGAAATAACCATCAGTAAGGTTGTAACAAACACCATCATTTTGACAAGGTGATGGTTCACAATACTCCACAGGTGTCTCACACATTTTACCTGTCCAACCGTCATAACAGCTACAGTTAAAATCATTTTCCATATTCATACATGTACCAGAATGTTGACATGGTGAACTGTTGCACTCATCAATATCCTCCTTGTAAATAGACATATAATATAGAAAGGATAACAGTAAACACCTACAATGGTCGAAAATTACAATTGTAAGCCACAATTTATAAGGGAACTGCACTAGTACTACACATATGAAAGACAATAGAAAAACGTAAATATTGATAGGAACTTGGTACCAGCTCAAGTAAAAGCTATCAAAACAGTTAAACTTGTTTATGGGTACCTATTGTCAGGTTTTACAATGAGAAATCTTTTTAATAAAAGAAATGAAGTAAATACTTTGTTCGATGTAACTATGAAAAAAAAACTTTCAAGAGCAGATCTAGCTGCGGAAAATGCTGCATGGATGCAAAAAAAGAGAGGAATTTTTCGCACATGTTCATTAGATCAGATGAGCTTATAGCAATACATACCCCAAATAATTCCAAACTTACCGTACAGTTTCTGCCCATATATCCTGGTTTACATGTACATTCAAAGTCATTTACCAAGTCATTACACCCAGCTGCTGTAGGCTCAGTACACATTCCCACACAGTTGTTTATGTTATTACTACAGTCACTCCCTGCAACAGAACAATAAGTATTATTAACTTATAGTTAAGTTTTAAATATGCAGCATTTTTAACTATTTTCATTAAAATTTTAACGTTGGGAGGAACAGTTAACTGTTTACCAATTTCCTGACAAACTGTTACATGCGCAAAAACATTGCGCAGTGCGACGTCATTCAGATTTTACCCGTGTAAGAAGTTTTTTTTTAGCAGAGACATATAATTAGAGATGTAATCATATGTCTTTATTATAGGCAAGATTTTTTCTCAAGTCACTTCCATCACCTCGGGAAAATAGTTATTGCTGTTACCTTCAAGGGCATAAAATAACTGTATAATATCAACAACAGTCAGTCCCTGTAACAGAACAATATCAACAACAGTCAGTCCCTGTAACAGAACAATAAGTAATATCAACTACAGTCAGTCCCTGTAACAGAACAATATCAACTACAGTCAATCCCTGTAACAGAACAATATCAACTACAGTCAATCCCTGTAACAGAACAATAAGTAATATCAACTACAGTCAGTCCCTGTGACAGAACAATATACAATTATTGACTTTTAATGAGGTCTACTCATGACTATGCAGACCTGGTCAAGATTGGTTGACCAAGGCCAGCGGGCCAAGGTTAACCAATCTTTGACCAGGTCCGTATAGTCATGAGTAAACTGAAATTTAAAGTCAATAAATGCTTTATTAAATGTAAGGAATTTTTCTTTTTGTTGATTTGCCTGGACAGTATTTTTTTACTTGTTTTCAGATGGCAAGTAAAAAAATATGAAAATCTCATCACCATAAAACAGTATATTATCATATATTCAACAACATTTTTCTTTAATTTCATTGGAGAAATCAGTTTATACCGGGTGTAATGATGATCAAACTTCTTTTCACTACTTCCACACCATATATATTTTAACTTTTCTTCGTTCTCATATAAAACTTTGACAACACCACAATTTCAATGCTGTGGATTTTTATTCCTGTCCCAATTTTTGCTTGTAAATATATAAATAAATAAATAAGTTTTATTTAAAGTCGGCATGGTTACAAACAACAAATATACAAACACAAGCTCTACAGAGCTTTTGACCGACATACAAAGATAAATAATAACAAAAACAAAGCATGCAAACATAAAAATTGACACAAAAATAAGCACTACAAGTAAAGCATGAATCAAGCAAGATGGTAAATGCATAAATAAAACAAGGAATTAGCACAAATTTAAAGCTGGTGTTAAAGCTAAATAAAATATTGATTTAATAAGGCTAAAAAAATGAATGGTTTTTCTAGTATTGATTGAATCTCTTTCTTTTAAAATTCTGTGTTTGCCAACTGTTTTGAAATGTTCTTCCACGTGTCACACAGACCAATGTTAGTAACAATGCGCAATTTGATTAGTTGTTTGGTAATGAAATGACGTCTTTGAATGGTCAAGTAAAAATCCAGAGTATACCTTGGGTGAGGTCTACTCACTCCGAGATACAAGAAAGGAAATGCTGTCTCGACCAATATTCCTTATTGTAATGAACTTGTGTTTATTTTGTTTTATTATAAATAATTATTTATACTTATACTGTTTATGTGTTAAATTTATTCAATTTTATTGATTTCTAAGCATTAAGTATTTATCTACTTATGCTAATTTACCATATTCTGTTATAATGGCGCGATGTAAGGCATACTTTTTTGTGTTCCCGTAATTATACTTATGACGTTACGTTCTATGCGCCGTTCCTAAGCAATCTTCTTGTATGGGCGCTTTTCCGACAGCTGAACAGTTAGGATGCACACAATTTCTGTTTTATAGAGTTATAGTCGGTAAGAGATTTTATTTATTTATTTGAAAATGTTATTTATTTATTGTACAGGCAAATGACTATAACAGATAAACCTTATTTTACTTATTTGTAATTTAGAATTTACTAAACATGTATCATTTAACATAGTAATTCTATGATGGTTTAATTTATAGATATAATACATTTAGGCCATGCAAAATTAATTAATTGGTTCTCAGGCCATTTTTCATTAAAACTGATGAGGGAGGGAGGTGATTTTTTTTATCTTTTTATTTGCTAAAAAATAGATGAGGCAGCTTTTTACATAGTAAAAACCACCAAAATGTAGTGAGGGAGGTGATTTTTCATTTTTATTTTATTGAAATGGCAAAAAATAGGGTCGATGAGGAGCTTTTTTCAAGCCTCCAACTAGATGAGGGAGGGCCTGAGAACCAATAAATTTTTTTTCCATGGCCTTAGATAATTTACGTGATGGTTGAATTTGTATTTGAATGTATATCGTACATTTTTTTTAACATTATTATAAATTTGTGTTTATTATTTATATTTGTAGAGAATCGATTCGAATCAACAGCAGAAATAAAGTTATATATTCGCATACTCGAGTTTCTAAACATTAAATGGTGTGATCCTACACTTATCATTTAATAATAAGTAATATCAACTACAGTCAGTCCCTGTAACAGCACAATATCAACTAAATTCAGCTTATTTTAAAGAATGATATCAACTTTTCAACAAAATTAATTAAAACTACAACTGTAATGGTAGACGTTGGGGAACCTTTTTATTTAGTTCTTATTTCCTTATTATTCACATTTTATTACGCTCTTTTCTATCTCTCTTTGTTTATTTACTCTGCCGGGTTACTTCCGTTAGACCCGGGCCCGGTTGGGTCACTTCTGGGATATATAAGCAGCAGCGCCTTCCTGCCCAGGGTTGCCCGGATTAATGGTTCTAGCAGACGACGAACTCTATACAAATAATTATTCATATTTATAGTATACACTTCAGATTAATTGTTATTGGTAAGGAAAACGTCTATCATTATTAAGATGAGACTTTACAATTTGTACTTATTACAATAAACCGTAAACCTTACAGAATTATTTAATAATAATACACAAAGGAAATGTCCGTGCACGGACCCATGATATCTACTTAGACGGGAGCCACATACGAGCCAGATATAATTAGATCTATGTGAATACACATAAGGAAAACAACTCCTGTTACACTGGGGCGCTCGTCCGGCACGGATATATTCAACATATTCATTTTCGGAAATAAAAATTGCATATACAACATAGTTTTGGTCAGTTTTGTTAGGAAATCAAAGCCATAATGGCTTCAAACAAGTCGTTTTTAGGCAACATAAGTCACGTCTTTAATGGGATCTGGGGATATTTTACCCCTAGTTTTATGAGAAAGAATAACACCGGGCAACCAAATAAAACTTACTTACCGTGCAATTCGTCTGCTACCGTATCCAGTCAGGTCCAAGACAGTAAAACACAGAATTTACATGACGGAATTTCACATGAAATGAATGAACTTTTTTTTCATAGCACACCAGCTCGCCTTGAAAATACAAATTTCACATCTGCACGGAAAAGTCAGTCACTGCTAGACAACACAATACACAATTCACACAATCAGAATGCATTGGAACCGAGTGATAACTCGTTTTTTAGTGATAAATCCACAACTTCCTTCCGTGAATTGGCACAAAATAGGCATGAACATGACCAACATTCACTTGATTTGCAAGGCTGTTCCAATGAAGCACGCAATAAAATTGTAACACACAATAGTTCACCAGTATACACACAAAATACATGTGATTATGATAACATGAAACCTTCAAACAATGGCATAAATCCCGATTTATTCGGGAACACGTTGAACAAGAATGGCGTTTCCGTCACTGNCGTGTAAATTACAAAAGTTGGTTTTCAAGCCATCCGGTCTTGGCATGAAGCCATCTGCAGATGTTAAAGTAACGGCAACTTAGGTATTCATTCAAATTTCTTCGATTCAGTCCAAGTTTTCAAGTATGTTTCTGGGTAGCTTAGGGGACGACCACTTGATTTTCAGGAGCGGGGGCTTGGGTGATTTTGTAAATAAATAATTTAATCTTGGTGCTAGTGAAAATAAATATTTTAATCCTACTTGTCATGAAATTAGTAATTTAATGTTAATTTAAAGAAAAAAAGACATTTGGTGAAAATAAATAATTTATTCGAAATTTCTATAATTTAATGAAAACTTTAAAATTATTTTTCTAGGCACAATCGCCCAAACCTCCCCTTAAAATCAAATGGTCGTTCCCTTACAAGTTTCAGGTGGATTGAAACAGACATATCTCGTTGAAAA
>MJUU01025111.1:27850-45821 GCA_002080025.1 Modiolus philippinarum
TATTTGATTACCAATTCTGTTACATTGGTTGCTTTTTGGTTACTTGATTATTATGTGAGTATTGCTGGTTATTTGATTACCAATTCTGTTACATTGGTTGCTTTTTGATAACTCGATTATTATGTGAGTATTGCTGGTTATTTTATTACCAATTCTGTTACATTGGTGGCTTTTTGGTTACTTGATTATTATGTGAGTATTGCTGGTTATTTGATTACCAATTCTGTTACATTGGTTGCTTTTTGATTACTTGATTATTATGTGAGTATTCCTGACTATCTGATTACCAATTCTGTTACATTGGTTGCTTTTTGATTACTTGATTATTATGTGAGTATTGCTGGTTATTTGATTACCAATTCTGTTACATTGGTGGCTTTTTGGTTACTTGATTATTATGTGAGTATTCCTGACTATCTGATTACCTGATTATTAGGTGGGTATTTTGGTGGTTATTTCATTACTTTATTATTTGTAATGATTATGTGATTAACAGAGCCCTCTTGACTATTTGATTACCATCTATAATGAAAATGCACTAAAATTATTCTATTTTAAGTAAAAAATGAACGATTATATGTACAGCATGTTAATCAATACTTGATTTCCCATCCCATTTACAAGAAAAGCCCAGAAGTTATTTTTTTTTCTCTCTCTCTCATTTTCTAATATTTGCCACTCTACTTACATGCCTGAGAACGTTCGGGGTTGGAGATTACAGAGATGTTACTCATTTGGGGTTGGAGATTACAGAGATGTTACTCATTGTTATTTTTGACAAACTCTTCGTAACTGAGATGCTACTCATTGTTATTTTTGACAACTTTGGAAATAGGAACTCTTCGTAACTGAGATGCTACTCATTGTTATTTTTGACAACTTTGGAAATAAGAACTCTTCGTAACTGTGATGTTACTCATTGTTATTTTTGACTACTTTGGAAATAGGAACTCTTCGTAACTGAGGGCAGAAATACCTCAATAACAGTAAGGTCCATTGAACTCACTGGATTCAAGATGATCTATCAAATAAATACATGCAGACACACATCCCAATGGAAACAAATTATTTATTGAAAAACAATGTACCATAACATCCGCCACATCACAACTGTTGAGTACATTATTTTTTTTAAATTAAATATGCAAAATAGTTCTCGAAACTCCGATCTCCCTGCTTTAAAAAGTGTGCTTCAATAGTTCTGATGCAAACCAATTTACTTTTTACTACTCGGCTGTATTGGGGGTTACTTCTTCGGTCACACCGTTTTGCCCTGCGGCCAGGAATGTCGGGTGTAGCTTGTCTATCTGGAACTGGTGAATCAGGTTTTAGTGTTGTCTACAGTAGTTTCCTGTCACGTCTAATCTGAAATGTTGAACAGACATATTGTAATGGTAGACGTTAGGGAACCTCTTTATTTAGTTCTTATTTCCTTATCATTCACGTTTTATTACGCTCTTTTCTATCTCTCTTTGTTTATTTACTCTGCCGGGTTACTTCCGTTAGACCCGGGCCCGGTCGGGTCACTTCTGGGATATATAAACAGCAGCGCCTTCCTGCCCGGGGTTGCCCGGATTAATGGTTCTAGCAGACGACGAACTCTATACAAATAATTATTCATATTTATAGTATACACTTCAGATTAATTGTTATTGGTAAGATGAAACCTTACAAATTGTATGTATTACAATAAACCGTAAACCTTACAGAATTATTTAATAATAATACACAAAGGAAATGTCAGTGTACGGACCCATGATGTTTACTTAGACGGGAGCCACATACGAGCCAGATATAATTAGATATATGTCAATACACATAAGGAAAACAACTCCTGTTACACTGGGGCGCTCGTCCGGCACGGATATATTCAACATATTCATTTTCGGAAATAGAAATTGCATATACAACATAGTTTTGGTCAGTTTTGTTAGGAAATCAAAGCCATAATGGCTTCAAACAAGTCGTTTTTAGGCAACATAAGTCACGTCTTTAATGGGATCTGGGGATATTTTACCCCTAGTTTTATGAGAAAGAATAACACCGGGCAACCAAATAAAACTTACTTACCGTGCAATTCGTCTTCTACCGTATCCAGTCAGGTCCAAGACAGTAAAACACAGAATTTACATGACGGAATTTCACATGAAATGAATGAACTTTTTGTTCATAGCACACCAGCTCGCCTTGAAAATACAAATTTCACATCTGCACGGAAAAGTCAGTCACTGCTAGACAACACAATACACAATTCACACAATCAGAATGCGTTGGAACCGAGTGATAACTCGTTTTTAGTGATAAATCCACAACTTCCTTCCGTGAATTGGCACAAAATAGGCATGAACACGACCAACATTCACTTGATTTGCAAGGCTGTTCCAATGAAGCACGCAATAAAATTATAACACACAATAGTTCGCCAGTATACACACAAAATACATGTGATTATGATAACATGAAACCTTCAAACAATGGCATAAATCCCGATTTATTCGGGAACACGTTGAACAAGAATGGCGTTTCCGTCACTGGTACTCCAGTTTACAATGACGTCGCCAACGTTACGCTTGGTGACTTGACCAATCAGAGAAGTTGTTTAGGAAAAGAGGTTCCATACGGAGAACAGGTGCTCGAGGGTAAACATGTCCTGAACGCAGAATTAGGAAATAAAACTGTATGTTGTACAGGTTCTAATGGACTGCTGACAAATACAAAACAATTATACGTAAATGAAGGTCCAGAAAATACCATGAAAAATAAAAATAAAATTGAGTTTTCTCGATATAATGAGGGATATTCCCATGCTGATTACTCCCAAAATTTGCCACATTACAGGGGAAATAGAAGTCATTTCGATGACTACAGTAAATGTACATCTGACAGGGGATTAGGTTATGATCCTGTTCACATATCAAATTCACAGTTGGGATTAAAAATGACAAATTCGTCATTAAATAATGAAAATAAAGAAATTAGATCTATGGTAACTGGCAATCCATATCACACAACTAATTGTAAAATGGTAGAGAATGCACAGGGAACAAATGTTCGCATGAACATCAATACTGGTCCACAAAATACTTATAGTCCAAATAGGCATGAGGAAAATCAAGGTATTGCTCACACAACACACAACCGCGAGGACGAAGGGAGATATATGCCACAAAATCTCGTTCCGAGAAATACGCGGAAACTCAAAGAGCCAGATTTATACGATGGTCATCGGACAGAGTGGCCTGATTATATATGTCACTTTGAACAAGTGGCCCGCTGGAACCAATGGACGAGTAGCGAAAAGGCAGCACAACTTGCCATGAGTTTGCGGGGCTTAGCCCAACGCGTATTGAGTGAATTGTCAACAGACGAACTATCTAATTACGACGCCCTCCGAACTGCATTATTGCAGATGTTCTGTCCACCAGAAAGGCAATCGGCATACCGATGTGAGTTCAGGAACCGCCGACAGAACAAAGATGAAAGCGCAGCCGACTACGGATATGCACTAAAAAGACTAGCAAGTCGCGCATTTTTGTCCATCCCCATAGAAATGAGAGAAAGTCTCATTGTTGAACAGTACATCTCGGGATTGGGGAGCCCAGAACTTAAACGGCATGTACAATTTTCACATCCTAGTACCCTTGATCGTGCTATATCGTTAGCGGTAGAATTTGAGGCGTTTGAGGGGACCCAAAACTATGGACGAAAACCAAAGGAGACGGACGAAAGGCCAGTTATGGCTCTAACTAGTAAGGAGTGCAACCAAGACACGAATGATAAAAGCAAAATTGTCGAAATGGAAGGGTCGATCAGAGACATACAACAGTCTCTTGAAAAGGTCATTCAGAAAATGGACAAATCCCAAGACACTAACGGCCCATCGACACGATCACCCGAGAAAAGTTTCAGGAGACGGAAAGATATACAGTGTTTTCATTGTAAACGAAATGGGCATTACATGCGAGATTGTCGCTTCCTAAACGGGAAAAGTAAAACTCAGCAAATGAGTTCTAAAAACGGACATTCATCCTTGACCGAGAATGGAATAAATACGACTAGCAGTTTAAACTAGACGGGGTTGCACTTGTGGCCGACAGTACAGCCCAGGGAAATTTAATTAATTTTGAAAATTGTAATTTAAATAAAAGGCCAACGTATACGCGGCTCGCTGCAATTACGCAGCACTGTTGGTTTGTTCAAATATGTATAGATAAAATAAATATTGACATGCTTGTAGATACGGGATCTGCAGTCACCCTTATTTCGAATGAAGTTTTTGAGAAATTTGTCAATAATAAATATAAGCTCCAAAGTGTGTCTACAACCCTAACCACTGCAGATTGGGAACCCATGGAAGTATTAGGTTCTAGTAACTTACTTTTGAAACTGAATGGTCGTGAATTTATTCACAAGGCAATAATTGCTGATTTAGGCAACATAAAAGGGATATTAGGCTTAGATTTCTTGGCCAAAAATGATGTCACTATTAATACAGGTCAGGGTATTTTAGTGTTTCCAGATTTTGGCTTGAATATGNAGAAATTTGTCAATAATAAATATAAGCTCCAAAGTGTGTCTACAACCCTTACCATTGCAGATGGGGAACCCATGGAAGTATTAGGTTCTAGTAACCTACTTTTGAAACTGAATGGTCGTGAATTTATTCACAAGGCAATAATTGCTGATTTAGGCAACATAAAAGGGATTTTAGGCTTAGATTTCCTGGCCAAAAATGATGTCACTATTAATACAGGTCAGGGTATTTTAGTGTTTCCAGATTTTAGCGTGAATATGTACATGGAAAAGGACATTGGCACAACATGTGCACGAGTCCAATTGGTAGAAACCATACATTTACCAGGGAAATCAGAAATGTTCATAAAGGGAAAAATAAAAGGGGAGATCGAAGGGCAATTTAATGCCTTATTAGAGCCCGAAATAGGATTTCATGGGGAGAAACATGTTTTCATCCCCAGGTCTGTCGTCACAACAACTGACAATGAGGTTACGTTTTCTATTATGAACCGGACACCGGACACTGTGATACTGAAACGAAACGTACCCGTCGCAACAGTCCAACCTATTGGAAAGATAATGGAAGGTAACTTCCATCGTTCACCTGCACACTATACCAAGAAAATTTCAGTACCTGAACATTTAAAGTCGCTCACGGAAAATGTATCTGACAAATTGTCACAAAACCAGAGGGTGCAGGTCGAGGGGATTATCGGTGAATATGCCGACATATTTATGGGTCCAGACGGAAAACTTGGTCAGACTGACCTAGTCGAACACGGTATCAATACAGAGGGTAGTAGGCCCATTAAAATCCCCCCGAGGCGTCTTCCCATAAGTCAAAGAGAAACGGCCAGCACGGAAATCGAGAAAATGTTCAGAGATGGAATCATCGAACCAAGTACCTCGTCTTGGAGCGCGCCTATCGTCTTAGTTAAAAAGCGTGACAATTCAACCAGATTTTGTGTCGATTACCATCGGTTAAACTCTGTAACCATTAAGGACAGCTATCCACTCCCGAGAATTGACGACTCGCTAGACTCGCTATCAGGAGCTAAGTACTTTTGTACTTTAGATCTTGCCCAGGGCTTCTTTCAGGTGAAAATGCGCGAAGAGGACAAACACAAAACAGCGTTCGCGACTCATAAGGGACTCTTTCAATTTCGAGTAATGCCGTTTCGAAAGACTGATGGAGCTTACGTTAGCTGGATTACAATGGGAACGCTGCTTAGTCTACTTAGACGATGTTATCGTTTTTGGTACCTCTTTTGAAGACACTTTAGGCAATTTGAGAATGGTGTTTGATAGATTTGGGAAATCTAACCTAAAGCTTAAGCCCTCGAAATGCACATTCTTTAAAGATGAAGTTCGGTATCTCGGACATGTAGTGTCGTCGGCAGGGATTCCGTGCGATCCAGAAAAGATTAGTTCGGTAAAAGAGTGGCCTGTACCAGAGTCTGTTTCGGACGTGAAAAGCTTCTTGGGAATCGCTGCGTATTATCGCAAATTTATTGAGAATTTTTCGGCTATAGCTTATCCTTTGACACAACTTACAAGAAAAGACAAACGATTCGAATGGACCGGCGAATGCAAAAAATCATTTTTGGAATTAAAGGACGCTCTTGTGTCCGCGCCAATCTTAGCTTACCCTACGCGAAATGATATGTTCATTTTGGATACCGATGCAAGCAACTTCGGTATAGGCGCCGTACTATCGCAGGTACAAGACGGACAGGAGAAGGTCATCGCGTACGTCAGTAAGACATTGTCAAAAACACAAAGAGGGTATTGTACTACCTACAGGGAACTCTTGGCGGTCGTCATGTTCGTTAAACAATTCCGTTATTACTTGTCCGGTAGACACTTTTTAATACGTAAAGACCACTCCTCTCTTATATGGCTAAAGAACTTTAAAGAGCCGGAAGGCATGGTAGCCAGATGGTTGTCATTACTTGAAACTTTTGATTTCAAAATAGAACATAGGCGAGGAGCACTACATGGAAACGCAGACGCGTTATCCCGCATACCAAGGCGTAGATGCAAACGCGAAGAATGTGACCAATGCAATGACGGACTGCAATCTATCGGTAATGTAAAGGCCGGAATTACCCGCTCCAAACAATCGGAAATAAACGGTTTAGTTACCAACCATACAGATCAACACGACAGTCAGTCCAACGCGGTTTATGATATAGACAAAACCATTATAGATTCAAATTGGTCAGGTCAATGGAGTAAAAACGAACTCCTGGATGCACAAAGTTCTGATGCCGCGATAAGACATATTGTGTCTTTGTTACAACAAAATGACAAAAAGCCAGAAATAAGGAACCAAAATAAAGAATTTAATATTCTTTTGAAACACTGGGAGTCATTAAAACTAGTAGAGGGTCTACTTTATAGAGTTATCGAAAAGGAGATTGGTTCAAATTGTACACAGTTAGTAACACCCGTTTCATTGCGTAATGAGATTATGAAGCAATTACGTGATACAAGGACGGTCGGACATTTAGGTCGCGAAAAGACACTACAGCGGATTAAGGCTAGGTTTTACTGGCCTGGAATGACGGACGATATAACAATATTGTGTCAGACTTGTATCCAATGTCAAAAACGTAAACCCGGTCCGGGCATTGGTAAATCACCTATGCAAAACCAACCTGTATTTGGTCCAATGGAATGCATAGCGATCGACACTTTAGGTCCTTTACCAACCACAGAAAACGGGAACCGATACATAATGGTCGTTGGAGACTACTTCTCCAAGTGGTCCGAAGCGTACGCTTTAGAACAACATACGGCACAGTCCGTAGCAGATAAGCTCGTTACTGAGTACATTTGTCGCTTCGGGGCACCAATGAGAATTCATACCGACCAAGGGCCTGAGTTCGAGTCACACCTTTTTAGGCGAATGTGCTCTTTATTACAGATAATAAAATCTAGGACTACTCCTTACCATCCACAGTCCGACGGCATGGTGGAACGCTACAATTGTACATTGACGGCAATGCTAGCGATGTTTGTGAACGACAACAAGGATGACTGGGATGACCATCTCCCATACTTAACAATGGCTTACTGCGCTAGCGTACAGGAAAGCACAAAATGCAGCCCCAACCTTTTAATGTTAGGAAGGGAGATTTCTCTCCCTATTGAGGTAATGACGGGATTTTCTTACCAAGGTTCCGAAGCAAGATGTCAGATCGAATACGTAGAGTGGATAAGACAGGCCATGCAACGCGCGTTCGACTATGCGCATGACAATTTGCAGAGTAGCTTTCGCAGACAGAAGCGGTACTACGACCGTAATCTTAAAAAGCGCGAGTTCGAAATCGGCACACAGGTCCTACGTTGGTATCCATCAGAAGCGAAACCACAAATTAGGCCTTGGGTGGATAGGACCATACAAAGTCAATCGTCAGTTGTCAGATATTACGTACGAGATAGAGAGATGCTCTGATAGCAAAAGGAAAATAGTCCATGTGGACCACTTAAAACCGTTAAATTTAAGAAACGAGCACGACAATGAACAAGATGATCAAATCGAGGATGAACAAAGTCATGTTGACTTTAACAACATAAACAATGATTCTGAAACTGCAATTGTAGAACACTACCGTACACCCCCAGTTAGCCCGCAAATTTTTAGTAGGACCGGTAGGCTTATTAAGCCTCCTGAAAAATTCTCACCATAGTTCGCGCTTCGCGCCAGAAAAAAAAAGGGGGGATGGTATCATTGATATAAGTTCAGATATAAACTTCCGTAAAACGTCCGAAAGACGGAATCTAAATTGGTTGTAAATATCAATGTACGCAACAAGATAATCACTGAGGATATAGGGAATGACATGTTCCTTTCATTTGACGCTGTTGACTTATTTATATATGGTCGACTTCGAGTCGTTTTTTTTGTGATATGTATTTGATACATTTTGTGGGATACCATGTTTTTCCGGAATATTTTGTGTTGTTAGAGCAATTACCTACCGTTTTCCCCAGATATAATGAAGTGTCTGAACTACATAGGCTAGATAAATGGTCTTGACGTTGCTGGGAACGGGTAATATTTGGTTTTATGGTATCAATGTCTTTTGTATAGCGTAAAATGAAATGAATTTTGGATTTGTAAGCTTATTTATTTGCTTTCAGTTTTAACCAGTATGTCCTTGGAGAACGACGATACGCTTAGCGTAATGGCAGAGGAGGAGTCATTTGATATTTCCACCAACTTTACAGACCGCATTGAGTTTTTCTATTCCACAAACATGCAATGTCCAGTTTCTGATTGCAACACATCAGGGAGATTCCCCACCAAGGCAAAATATCAAAGACACTGGGAGGAGAGGCACATCTTTGACGTTAAGAAACTCTCATGTGCAATTGCAGGGTGTAATGCACTAGTCAGGAGGAAATCAGACATGAGGACTCACCTCAAATTTGTCCACAAGGAAAGGGATAGTAGGAGGGTAGAAGAAATACTTGTAAATTGTGTCAATACCGTGGTCAGGAGTAAGGGTTATATTGACCCTGGTTTCTTTATATTTAAAGGAAGGACACAAAAGAGCGTAAGCTCTTCATCACCAACTGTTGCTTCAGTTGTAGTTGTTCGGGCCTCATCCAGCCAACACACATCTTCATCATCTTCTGCTTTGCCATCTTCTTCTGGTTCCACATCTTCTGATTCCACAGAATTGAAAGCTGATGCTGTACTACCTTCCGTTACTATTGTAAAGGACTACTTAACTAATGAATCTGTATTGGCACAAGAGGATGACGTTCAATTTAGAGTTAAAATAACAGGTCCTTGTCCGTCAAAACCATCAAAGTCTTCATCGTCAGAATCAAGCACAGTAAATCCAGCATCATCAACCGTCCAAACCGAATCATCTTCATCTTTTACATCTGCTTCTTCTCCTCCTCTGAAGAAGAAATCTCTCTCACTTGAGGAATATCGATCGACAGCTAGACCACCACCACCAACAACTGTTCCTTATTTTCCGCCTCTTCTGAACACTCAGGATCAATCTACTCAGACAAGCCAAATGGACATAAAGGAACTTTATGTTCCTCACATACCAGATTCAATTCAGGAACTGGAAGAACACCTCAGGGTATTGTGCTCGTATATGGACAGCGAGAATCTGCCAAGCAGAAGCTGGAACAACTCAGGAGGGAAATGCCATCGATACAGAAGGAGAGGGAAATGCGGCGTAAGGTCGAAGCAGAAAATAGGGAGCTTAAACGGCAGCTTGCCGAAATAAAATACCGTGAAACCTTGTTTTGTATGCAGGAACCATGAACATGTTTCTTTTTCAATCAAGGATCCGTGAAGCCAGTATTTGTATTTTGAAAACTTCGTAAAATTTATTATTTAAATTGGAATTTCACATTTATGGTAGTGACTTTAAATCAGTAAATTTTAGTGTTGTCTTTGAAAAAAATAATTTCCATTATTTCATAATTCTTAATTATGAGAGAGACTGTGACAGTAAATTTAAATACAGATTTATTGTTATTTATATTTATACCGTTGACAATTGTGTATATATTGTATATTTATTTATTTATCACTGTACTCCCTTGGGGACTAATGTGCATTCTGCTGGTGCACATTAGGTCTTAAGGGAGGGGGAGTGTAATGGTAGACGTTGGGGAACCTTTTTATTTAGTTCTTATTTCCTTATTATTCACATTTTATTACGCTCTTTTCTATCTCTCTTTGTTTATTTACTCTGCCGGGTTACTTCCGTTAGACCCGGGCCCAGTCGGGTCACTTCTGGGATATATAAACAGCAGCGCCTTCCTGCCCGGGGTTGCCCAGATTAATGGTTCTAGCAGACGACGAACTCTATACAAATAATTATTCATATTTATAGTATACACTTCAGATTAATTGTTATTGGTAAGGAAAACGTCTATCATTATTAAGATGAGACTTTACAATTTGTACTTATTACAATAAACCGTAAACCTTACAGAATTATTTAATAATAATACACAAAGGAAATGTCCGTGTACCGACCCATGATATCTACTTAGACGGGAGCCACATACGAGCCAGATATAATTAGATCTATGTGAATACACATAAGGAAAACAACTCCTGTTACACAACGATAAGTACCAAAGCAACAGCAGTAAAATTCTCCGTCAATAATTACATGTTATGTTAGTACTGTAAGAAGTGGAAGCTAGATTTCTGCCTCATTGAATTAATTATCAATAGTTTTAGAAAAGAACTCACCATCATACCCAGTAACACATATACAATCAAATCCATTCAGTCTATCCATACATGTTCCATTATTCTGACACGGCATACTTTTACAGTCATCTATATTGTGTTGACACAGAGATCCTTCGTATCCCATCTGACAGTCACATTCCCCGTCAGAACCACATGTCCCATTTATACAGGTCTTCATTTCACAGGGAGGTATCATTTCACATCCTCCTGAATCATCTAAAACAAAACAAATATCAGTAAATGGCTGTTTAGGTTGTTGAAAGCTGTCTTCAACTGGTAAATGTCCCATCTAACGATGCAGTTTGTTCAACATCACAGTTGTTACCATAATAAACTCAGTAATTTATTTGAAAATATTTACAAATAATTGAAAACTCTGCAAGGAATTGGCAAATTTACTTTTCTTCAGTTTGATCATTCTATTTAAGGAAAGAATAGGTTCTCACAATAGACCAAATTAAAGATCAGGACATCTTCCACTTGTATGAAAAAATACATGTCTTGTACCCTTATTTCACTCAGGAAAAGACAGAATTTCTTGCACTCCTTGAAGATATCCCTTATCTTTAAGTATGGTCTTGTAGAAGAACCTACTATTCTTTAGTGAATTATGAGAATCTGTTAAGTGCAGCTTGATAGGACTGTCAAATATAAAACTAGAAATACAGCAAAAGAAGAATCCAACCAAAATGAGTGCTTTTTTTGAAACCTGAGTGTAAGATTTCTATCTTCATCCTAACAGACTTGCCATCCTTCTCCCCCAAATTAGAGATAGCAGGGTATACCAACAATGACTGAAAATTACAATACCCATTTTTTGTACAGTAGTTGTCTTTTAACTGAAAATTGCAATCCCATTTTTTTGTATAGTAGTTGTCTTTTGACTGAAAATTACAATCCCATTTTTTGCATAGTTGTTGTCTTTCTTACATATTCCTTTATCTGTGTCTGTATATAAAAAAATCTTACCAGTCCTGTAAGGGTCTTCACATTTACATTGATAATTGAATGAATCATAATTGTTATAACAGATTCCTGTAGGACATGGTTTGGTTGCACAAAAATCAGGTCTATCCTTACACCTGTCTCCACTAAATCCATCACTACATGTACATGTATACATGTTATCCCCGTCATTACATGTACCATTATACAGACAACCATCAGGATTGTTACTACAGTCATCTACAATAAAATTCAATGCATGTTATTAGCTATGTAAACTGTAAACTGGAAAATTTTCATGCCATCTTTTTTCTGCAGTTTTCAAAATGAATTTTATTTTGTGCAGTCTTGCATTTACACTTTTTGGTCAAGCTGCTAAATCATCTAATCGCACTAAAGCATTGATGACAGTTAATTTTGGGGCTTCATCTTTTAACAAGAATTTCCATGCTTACAGTACAGTAATTCATCATATAATGAAAATATAAAGATATGTATAATTTTCAGAAAAAAAATCATGTTTATGAAATATGATAAAATACAAATACTGAATACAGCACAAGTATATATGTAAGTTCTGTGTACCGTATTCGACCCAATAAGCGCCCAGGGCGCTTAGACAATTCAAAAACGGGGGCGCTTAATTGAATTGGCAAAACCCGAATTTACGCATGTCAGCTACTGTCATTGTTATTATTAAGTTCTATAATGCGTCTTCAACTTCCGGTTGTTAAAATCATGGTGAAGCGAGAAAGAAACATTAATCAATCACGCAAATTCAGCATAAATAAATAGATATCGTTACTCGGGAGTAGTGGGAGGTATGTAAACATTCTGTTTCTTGAAATGACGGCGATAATATACCTTCTCAAAACTTGTACATCAGCAAATAAACGTAAGTAAATTTTGGCAGTTAGGGAGGTTTGAGGGGGCGCTTGCGCATTTTGACTTTGAAATACGGTGAGGGGGGCGCTTATTGGAGCAGGAGCGCTAATAAGGTCGAATACGGTATTTACCAGTTGTTATCCTTGTGTTTTCTGTGTATTTTCCCATTGTCATAGTTGAGTTTTCAGGTTTCTTTACTTGTTGTGTTTTCTGGTTTATTTACTTGTTGTTTTCTGTGTATTTTCCCATTGTCATCCTTGGGTTTTCTGGTTTATTTACTTGTTGTTTTCTGTGTATTTTCCCATTGTCATCCTTTTGTTTTCTGGTTTATCTACGTTGTTTTCTGTGTATTTTCCCACTGTCACCCTTGGGTTTTATTGATTGTTTACTTCTTGTTGTGTTTATTTTCCCATTGTCATCCTTGAGTTTTCAGGTTTCTTTACTTGTTGTGTTTTCTGGTTTATTTACTGGTTGTTTTCTGTGTATTTTCCATTAGCAGGTTTGTGTTTTCTGGTTTGTTTACTTGTTGTTTTCTATGTATTTTCCATTGTCAGGTTTGTGTTTTCTGGTTTGTTTACTGGTTGTTTTCTGTGTATTTTCCATTAGCAGGTTTGTGTTTTCTGGTTTATTTACTGGTTGTTTTCTGTGTATTTTCCATTGTCAGGTTTGTGTTTTCTGGTTTGTTTACTTGTTGTTTTCTGTGTATTTTCCATTGTCATCTTTGTTTTTTTTTGGTTTGTTTACTAATTGATTTCTGTGTATTTTCCCATTGTCATCCTTGTTTTTTTTTGTTTGTTTACTAATTGATTTCTGTGTATTTTCCCATTGTCATCCTTGTTTTTTTTTTGTTTACTAATTAATTTCTGTGTTTTTTCCCATTGTCATCCTTGAGTTTTCTGGTTTGTTTACTTGTTGTTTTCTATGTATTTTCCCATTGTCATCCTTGTGTTTTCTGGTTTGTTTACTTGTTGTTTTCTATGTATTTTCCCATTGTCATCCTTGAGTTTTCTGGTTTGTTTACTTGTTGTTTTCTATGTTTTTTCCCATTGTCATCCTTGTGTTTTCCTGTTTGTTTACTTAAGAAATAATTCATGGGCGCCGGTGGTTTTTTGGAGATTTACATATGGGTGGCCATTGTTACCTAGAGTGTAGCGCAGAAGAAGGAGGGGTAAAATAAACAAAAATAATGGACACCCATATGTAAATCAACTACAAACCACCGGCGCCCATGAATTATTTCGATTCTAATATGGCATTTTATTATCTGGACGGACCTTTAGTGTACATGGTAATGACAGCCATTACATAAGATTTTCTGACATTTTTATGCACAAAACATATTATGACGTCGTCTGTTTCAGCGTAAAGACTGTTGTGACGTAGCTCATAATGTTATTGGAGATTTTCATATGGCTGATCGCCATGGTTTCCATTGTTCTCTTATAAGAATTGATGTTTTCTGTGTATTTTCCCATTGCCATTGTCGTCCTTGCATTTTCATATGTGTTTTCGTGTTTTTTTCTATGTATATTACCATTGTCGGTCTTGTGTTTTTCAGAAGTGGCATCTTTGTGTATTTTAAGCTTGTTTATTTTTTCATAAATTGATGTAGGTAGATTACTGAAGGAATTCATATCTATAAGAAAGCACCAACGGATATTTATAGCTATTTCAGAAACATTTATTTAACTTACCAATATTGGTTTCACAATCTTTACCAGTAAATCCCGGTTTACATAAACACTGATATCTTACATTGTAGGATACACAAGTGCCTCCATTCTTACATGGATCAGGGTTACAAGGATCTGTTTCTCTTTCACACCTGTAATTCATAGCATAACATAACATTCATGTTGAAACATATTCATATATGGCCAGACTCCACTTAATATTTCCCATAGACAGCAATTATAACATTTCAAGAATTTTCTCAATTACACCTGAAGTTCACTTTTCTCAAAGTGGCATGTCTATTGAGTTTATATTAGAAAAACATCAAATTTATTAATTTCTAGTGTAAAGGATTTGACTCTTTCCAAAACTAGAAAATGGCACGCCCTAGCTCAAGGTTTAAATTGGGGTGTGATTTCTTAGTAATGATATTTGTGTCTGTAAGACACATATGATGCCCCCGCAAAATACATGCCGAGATTCCCAATGTATATATTGAAGAAAAATAACCCAAAATCAAAATCCTGCCCACATGCACATCTTCAATACAGGTACAAATAATATGCAAAATAAAAACTTTTTAGAACAAAAACTGTAGGAGGAGTTGCGTGGACAAACTATGTACCTCTATTCATAGCTGTCAACCTCTTATGACCCAAAATCTGGTCACGACCTGCATTGGATACGCTTAAAAACAAGGTCATAACATGTGAAGAACTTTTTCCATCCAAAATATTGACGCGTGACGAACTTTTCCATGCCAATTATTCATTTACCAAGCAATTATTTACACACTTTAATATTCTTAAGAAAACTTACTATTTAAACAGACATCATAATTTAATTTCATGTACATTGAATACTTTTGTTTCACATTTGCTGATTATGATTTTTACTTGGACATGTTGGACCACCCTCAAAACAAAAACAACTAGAGGCTTAGAGACTGAGCCTGTATCGCTCACCTGACATAATGCTTCTATGCCATGCACACCAAAAGATGTGTTTTACCAATGAGGTCTAATGTTAAGCTATGTTCTCCATTGGCACAAGTGTTTTTAGTCTGATCCTATTGAAATGAGTACTTTACAAGGACCTTCAATACACCATTCCATCACAGTTTAGTAAATTTGCTTAAATAGTTTCAGAGAAGATAATGAAAAGTATAGTTTTCACATACCGCCCTACGATGTTCAACTATGTTCTGCACTGGAGGCCATGTTTTTTAATGGATCAAAATAAAATGAGCAAATTTTGTAAAGTACTTTCTGTACATCATTCCTGTAAATTTGGTTGAATTTGCTCTGAGTGATCAGTTTCAGAGAAGATTAAAATGTGACTTTTCCCATAGAGTCCAAGGTTAAACCTAAGTTCCGCACTTTTGTTTTTCGTCAGATTGAAATAAAATTTGCATTCTTTGTAAAGGACCTCTGGTACATCATTCCTGTAAAGTTTGGTTTGAATTTGCTTCAGTCCTTTCATAGGAGAACATGAAAATGTGATTTTCCAATAGGGTCCAATGTTAAACCATGTTCCGTGCTGGCGGCCATGTTTTTTTGTCAGATCAGAAGGAAATGAGCAATCTTTGTTAAGGACCTTTAGTACATCATTCCTGTAAAGTTTTGTTGAATTTGCTTCAGTGGTTTCAGAGAAGAAGATGAAAATGTGATTTTTCCCATAGGGTCCAATGTCAAACCTATTAGTTCTGCGCTGGTGGCCATGTTTCTTATCGGATAGGAAAGAAACAAGCAATCTCTGTAAAGGACCTTTAGTACATCATTCATGTAAAGTTTGGTTGAATTTGCTTCAGTGGTTTCCGAACAGAAGATAGAAATGTGATTTTTCCCATAGGGTCCAATGTTAAACTTAAGTTCTGCGCTGGCGGCCATGTTTTTTGTCAGATCGGAAGGAAATGGGCAAACTTTATAAATGATCTTCCATACATCATTTCTGTAAAGCTTGGTTGAATTTGCTTCAGCTGTTTCAGGGCAAAAGATGAAAATGTGATTTTTCCCATAGGTCCAATGTTAAACCATGTTCAGTGCTGGCGGCCATGTTTTTTGTCTGATCCGAACGAAATGACCAATAATTGTTAAGGACCTTTAGTTCAGCATTCCTGTAAAGTTTGGTTCCATTTGCTTCAGCCGTTTCAGAGCAGAAGATGAAAATGTGATTTTCCCATATATAGGGTCCAATGTTAAACTATGTTCCGTGCTGGCGGCCAGGTTTTTTGTCGGATCAGAACAAAATGAGCAATCATTGTTAAGGACCTTTAGTACATCATTCTTATTAAGTTTGGTTGAATTTGCTTCAGTAGTTGCAGAGCAGAAGATGAAAATGTGATTTTTCCTATAGGGTCCAATGTTAAACTAAAGTTCTGCGCTGGCGGCCATGTTTTTTGTCGGAACGGAACAAAATGAGTAATCATTGTAAAGGACCTTCCATACATCATTCCTGTAAAGTTTGGTTGAATTTGCTTCAGCTGTTTCAGAGCAGAAGATGAAAATGTGATTTTCCCATAGGGTCCAATGTTAAACCATGTTCCTTGCTGGCGGCCATGTTTTTTGTCGGATCGTAACGAAATGAGCAATCATTGTGAAGGACCTTTAGTACATCATTCCTGTAAAGTTTGGTTGAATTTGCTTCAGTGGTTTCAGAGCAGAAGATGAAAATGTGATTTTTCCCATAGTGTCAAATGTTAAACCTAAGTTCTAATCTGAGTCTCTCCTTCCGCTTTGGAAACAAAGCTATGTTCTAATTCCAACAATATTTTTTAGCACATGCGTATATTTTTTACCAAAGGACATTCGTAAAGTACAATTTCACATTTCATTCACTCAGTATTCATTTTATTTTGTGTAAATAAAGTTTTAAATAATGAATCACCCAAAAATCCACATCAAATAATGACAATAATAGAAATTTACAACAGTTACTAAATTTAAGACTCGGAACTGAAATTGACATAACCGTAACCTAGCAACGAATGTGTTGTTGTTATGAAATCTTATCTAAGTTGCATATCATTCTCTACGATTTAAATTTTTTTTTTTTTTTAATGTTAATTTAAATTATTAATATGAGTTTTATTCCTTTTCTTTTCCTTTTTGGCTTCAAAAATAACATAACTAAACAGTCATATAAATCAGAAATACAAACAGCTCACACTTATACCCGCTTCGATCTTAAAATATCCGTATTTTATATGTTTTATAACAGATTATTTGTTCTTATTCATAAGCTTATGAGCCACTTGTATTAATAAAACTAGAGGCTCAGACACTGAGCCTGTATCACTCACCTGACAAAATGCTGAAGCAGGGTTTTCAATGTTCTGCATGGTGGCCATGTTTTTTATGTGAATTTCCCATAGGGCCAAAATAAACTATGTTATGTGCTGGTGGCCATGTTTTTCATTGGATCGGAATGAAATGAGCAATCTTTGTTAAGGACCTTCAGTTCATCATTCTTGTAAAGTTTGGTTGAATTTGCTTCAGCGGTTTCAGAGCAGAAGAAGAAAATGTGAATTTTCCCATAGGGTCCAATGTTAAACCTAAGTTCTGCCGTGGCGGCCATGTTTTTTATCAGATTGGAACAAAATGAGCAATCTTTGTATAGGACCTTCCATACATCATTCCTGTAAAGTTTGGTTGAAATTGCTTCAGTGGTTTCAGAGTTGAAGATGAAAATGTGAATTTCCCATAG
>MJUU01025111.1:51914-62829 GCA_002080025.1 Modiolus philippinarum
GGACTATTGTGACCAAGTTTGGTTCTAATTGGCGCAGTAGTTTCAGAGAAGATCTTTGAATGCTTTCCCATAGGGTCCAATGTTAAACTGTGTTCCCTGCTGGCGGCCATCTTGGATATGATACAGACTTGCCAAACATATTTTTTTTAAATGGGGCCAACTAAGGACCAGTGGTTTCAGAGAAGAAGATGTTTGAATGAAAAGTTTACAATGGACAGACCACTGACAGTAAGAAGATCTCCATGGCATAGACATGCAGCCAGTTACAAAGTTATGCAAGCATTGAAGCGTAGATGCCACGTAAACATTATCCGAGAGAGATACTTGCATTATGGGCAAGCAGACAGAACTGAAAAAAACAATATTAAATTATATACAATTATTATTAAATTGTGAAATAAGTATAGTTTATGAAAGTATATTTGCAAAAAAATGTAAAAATCTGTACAAAAACACTTTTTTGCTCATGATTATGTAGCAAATAATTATTTCTAATAAAGTGATAGCAGGGAATTTCTCTAAAACTCAAGAGAGAAAAGTAAACCAAAGAAGATTTGAAAGCAAAATTTAAAGGGAAATAACCCATAACCATATGGCATTGAAAAATTTTTTTTTTTGGTGTAAAAAGTCAATAACTACAACACAGGCAGTTGGATTTTCTTCAAAATTTCAGAGTATGTAGATCTTGATATGCTGAACATTTTTCAAATTTACACTTCACCTCTATCTGTTACAGTTTTTGAAATAAAATAAAAAATGCATAAATTTTGAAAATTTTACGGAAAAAGGGCTATAACTCTGAGACGGTTTTTCCAATTTTCTTCAAAATTACAGGGCAGATAGATCTCGTCATTCTGAACAATTCTACTTCATGTCAGATTTTTGATATCTGCAATGGTTTTGAAGTTATTTGCCAAAAATAGCATTTTACCCTTTTTTCTATTTTTAGTAACAGCGGCCATGTTGTTCGGTCCTCGGACTAACCGAACACATTTTTTAAACTACATACCCTGGTGATGACCCAAGCCAAGTTTGGATTAAATTGGCCCAGTGGTTTCAGAGGAGAAGATTTTTTAAGAAAAGTTTACGACGGACAGACGGACGGACGACGGACGACAGACGCTGGACGCCAAGTGATGGCAAAAGCTCACCCTGGCATAGCCAGGTGAGCTAAAAAAGAATTGTATTGTTTTTTCTAATACCTCTTGGGAATCATAGTAAACTTATAAACCAACATAACATATCCTACCTAGGTTGTGTGTAAACTCCAGTAGTTGGACACAGATATTGGGGTCCCCGTCCACCCAACATAACATATCCTACCTAGGTTGTGTGTAAACTCCAGTAGTTGGACACAGACATTTGGGGTCCCCGTCCACCCAACATAACATATATTACCTAGGTTGTGTGTAAACTCCAGTAGTTGGACACAGACATTTTGGGTTCCCGTCCACCATATCCTGACACATTCCATATTCACTACATGTATCGGCTTTACAGGAGTTCACCAGGTCATCTTCACATAAATCACATCCAAATACTGATGAAAAAAAATTATATTTAATACATTTCTTGTACATAATTAAGTTTCAAGGGAGCATAATTTTGAAACCAATTTCATTACAAACAAAGGATTACAGTAAACACCTACAATGGCTGATAACTACAATCACATAGATTACAGTAAACACCTACAATGGCCGATAACTACAATTAATCACATGCCATAATTCACAAACGAACTGCACAAGAAAATCTCTGAATTAAATATAATTAAGTTTATATGAGTTTTATATTTATGGAAATAAATGTGATTTAGAAGAGTATCATGGTCAACTGTTTATGTTCAAAAGTTCCATAGCTCAGAATTAATATCAAATCAAAACATCTATTTAATTTATGAGGGGGAGCCAGAGGAGGTCTCATTCGGGAATCCAGATTTTACTTTTTCTAGATCCAAAAATCCTGAACTACAAAGAAACTTAAAGACTGATGAAATCCTGATTCTTGGTGAATTTATTTCCCGAAATCCCGGGCTTAAATCATAAAAATCCTGAGCTTAAATCATAATAAAAATCCTGAGCTTAAAAACAACTAATCCCAACATCCCGAAAAATGGACGCAAAAGCTCACATGTCCTTTAAGGTCAGGTAAGCTAATAAATTAACTATAATCCCTAATGACAACACTTACACTTTTCATTAATGACAAGAAGTAAATTTCATTTTGCATTGAGTCACTTACAACACACTAACAGTGTATTATGATGCATTGTGTTGATACTTATAAATCCAAAGATTACATCATTTTCTTAAAAAGTGAAACCACATAATATTGTTCTGACTTTACATACTTTGAGGAATTATTAAGGTGCAGTTTTTATACCTTTAATACTGTAAGAGTGCAACAATACAATTCATTATCCCCCCGCTTAGCGAAAGCGGGGGGATTATGTAATGCAGTCCGTCCGTATGTACATACGTGCGTTTGTAATGCTCCCTGATAGCTCTGGAACTATAAGAGATACAAATTTGAAACTCGGCACCATACTAGAGTATGATCAGAAGTAGTGCACTGTGGATTCGGAATTAAGGTCAAACGCCCTAGGGGCAAATTATGGGCGAAAACGAATTTTCGCAATATCCAATAATTGAAGAAAGTTCGAAGGCCATTTGGGCTAGAAAGTTGAAACTCCGATATGGACTCACATATTATGTAGCAACTTCACAGAGGGTGTCGGAACTTTGGTATGACCCCTCAGGGCATGGCCTCTAGGGGGTCCAAAAAACGAAAAAATCGATTCCGCTGGAACTCCTCTTACACCTTAAATCGCAGAAACCTTGTAATAAGGGTATTTTGAGATATCCAGTAATAAGCGAAATCTTCTGAAGTATTCATGTTGGGAAGCTGAAACTTTGTAAGCAAGTTCGATTATATGCATCTCATTTACTGATGATAGCGGACTTTTGGTATGACCCCTGGGGGCATGCCCTTAAGGGGCTAAAAAATGTTAAACAATTCGTACTCATCAGAACGACTGGAACTCTATGTATAATTTCGATTTTGTGTTTTATATTTTCATGAGGAATCATTGGAATTGCTCTTTGAATATGTTCTAAGTTTTTGGAATTTAGACCCGGTGCCAAATTTGGTAAATTTCCTGAAAATGTCAAAGACTTATAATTTTTGAAATTTCAACATGAAGTTTTATAATTAAGCAATATCTTAATGTCATCAGCTAGTATGAACACTAGGATATCAAAAATATGATTCTAATTTTGGTAAATTTCCTGAAACTCTCAAAGACCAATTATTTTTTGGAATTTTACCTAGCAACCATATCTTCTCTGATGCCTTATTGTTTTAATAATCATTTTCAATGGTAAGATTGCAAAAAACCTTGATTCTAATTTTGGTAAAGTTCCTGAAACTCTCAAAGACCCATTATTTTTTGGAATTCTACCTAGCAATCATATCTTTTTCAATTATTTAGAGTTATAATGATGAATTTCAACTGTCAGGTTGAAAGAATCTTTGATTCTAATTTTGGTAAATTTCCTGAAACTCTCAAAGACCCATTATTTTTTGGAATTCTACCTAATAACCATATCTTTTTCAATTATTTAGAGTTATAATGATGAATTTCAACTGTCAGGTTGAAAGAATTTTTGATTCTAATTTTGGTAAATTTCCTGAAACTCTCAAAGACCCATTATTTTTGGAATTTTACCTAGCAACCATATCTTTTTTGATGCCTTTTAGATTTAATAATCATTTTCAATGGTTGGATTGCAAAAAACTTTTATTCTAATTTTGGTAAAGTTCCTCAAACTCTCAAAGACCCATTATTTTTTGGAATTCTATCTAGCAACCATATCTTTTTCAATTATTTAGAGTTATAAGGATGAATTTCAACTGTCAGGTTGCAAGAATCAATGATTCTAATTTTGATAAATTTCCTGAATCTCTCAAAGACCAATTACTTTTTGGAATTTTACCTAGCAACAATATCTTTTTTGATGCCTTATAGTTTCAATGATGATTTCCAATAGTCAAATTGCAAAAATCTTCGATTCTAATTATGGTTAATTTCCTGAAACTCTCAAAGACCTACTATTTTTTGGAATTCTACCTAGCAACCCTAACTTTTTCAATTCCTTACAGTACTGAAGATCATTTTCAATAATCAGAGTGCAAAAGACTGATTCTAATTTTGGTAACTTTTCTGAAACTCTCAAAGACAGATTTCTTTTTGGAATTTTACCTAGCAACCATATCTTTTTTGATGCCTTATAGTATCAGTGATCATTTTCCATTGTCATATTGCAAAAATTTTTTATTCTAAGTTTGGTAAATTTCCTGAAACTCTCAAAGACTCATTATTTTTTTGAATTCTACCTAGCAACCATATATTTTTGGTGTTTTACATTTACGATGATTAATTTAGTTTCAAAAACACTTGTCTTTTTTTACAAGGGGAGGGGGTCCAGAAAGGGGTAGCGGGGGATCGCAATCTTTGATCGGCTGTTTTTCATTTTACACTCAGAATAATAATCCTAGAAAGGAACAGCACATTCTTTTAATATCAATAGTTTACTTACATGGTATATTGTTACACTGCTTTGACCAGAATATAGAACCTGAATCAGACTCTAAGCCGCTACTTGTGGTATTAAATACAAAACAGAAGTTGTTTGTGTGATGTATAGCTATACAATCTGGAGAGTTCAGACAATCTCTCTGACAATCCTCTTCAGATTTAGCAACAGGTTTAACACCAGATGCTTGCCAATCAACATCTTTCCCCCTGGTATTATCCTGTTTGACCATTGAACATGATGTATCTACAAATAAACAGGAATATAGTTTATAAGAATCAACAAGAATACTGTTCAATTAAATATTCGTTATCTTATAAAATATAAAACAAAAACAGCCAATAAAAGGGCACCAACAGTTAAAACTGTCATTACCAGTCTTTATAAAAGTTCCTCCATTCCAACAACTTACCCACAGGACTTGTACAGTTAAAACTGTCATAACAAGTCTGTATACAAGTTCCTCCATTCCAACAACTTGCCCACAGGACTTGTACAGTTAAAACTGTCATAACCAGTCTTTATACAAGTTCCTTCATTCTAACAACTTACCAACAGGACATGAACAGTTAAAACTGTCATAACAAGTCTGTATACAAGTTCCTCCATTCCAACAACTTACCAACAGGACTTGTACAGTTAAAACTGTCATAACCAGTCTTTATACAAGTTCCTCCATCACAACAACTTACCCACAGGACATGTACAGTTAAAACTGTCATAACCAGTCTGTATACAAGTTCCTCCATTCCAACTACTTACCCACAGGACATGAACAGTTAAAACTGTCATAACCAGTCTTTATACAAGTTCCTCCATTCCAACAATTTACCCACAGGACATGAACAGTTAAAACTGTCATAACCAGTCTTTATAGAAGTTCCTCCACTCAAACAATTTACCCACAGGACATGAACAGTTAAAACTGTCATAACCAGTCTTTATACAAGTTCCTCCATTCAACAACTTACCCACAGGACTTGTACAGTTAAAACTGTCATAACAAGTCTTTATTTAAGTTCCTCCATTCCAACAACTTACCCACAGGATATGAACAGTTAAAACTGTCATAACCAGTCTTTATATAAGTTCCTCCATTCTAACAACTTACCAACAGCACATGAACAGTTAAAACTGTTATAACCAGTCTTTATTAAAGTTCCAGTCTTTATTAAAGTTCCTCCATTCCAACAACTTACCCACAGGACATGTACAGTTAAAACTGTCATAACCAGTCTTTATACAAGTTCCTCCATTCCAACAATTTACCCACAGGACATGAACAGTTAAAACTGTCATAACCAGTCTTTATAGAAGTTCCTCCACTCCAACAATTTACCCACAGCACATGAACAGTTAAAACTATTATAACTAGTCTGTATACAAGTTCCTCCATTCCAACAACTAACCAACAGCACATGAACAGTTAAAACTGTCATAACCAGTCTGTATACAAGTTCTTTTATTCCAACAACTTACCCACAGGACATGAACAGTTAAAACTATTATAACTAGTCTTAATACAAGTTCCTCCATTCCAACAAGGACTAGAATCACATGGATCAAGTTCCATTTCACATGTTTCTCCTCTGTATCCTGTTAATGAAATAAATACTTTTGCTTATACAATTGCTGAAAATTGATTTTATTATAATCTTTTCTAGTTTTTTTGTGGTGTGATGGACTGATACAATATGAGCATTCTGTCATCAGTATTTTTCTTTTTCTTGTTTTGTTTGACACTTTCAGAGGTCAAGTCTATGTGAGCTTGAAGCCATATCGAATTATATTAGCCACATCTTGAAGATAAAATAACTTGAAAAAGCTTCAAAACAGCAGATACCACTAGACAGACAAACTAGAAGCTCACAGACTGAGCCTGTATCATTCACCTAACAAAATGCTTGATAGCAGGTTTTTCTATGTTATGCTCTGGCAGCCATGTTTTTCGTTGAATTGGAACAAAATGAGCAATTTTTGTTAAGAATATTCTCTACATCATTTTAGTACAGTTTCGTTAACTTTGCTTCGATAGCTTCAGAACTAATGAGGAAAATTATGTTTTTCCTACAGAGTTAAATGTTAAACTAAGTTCTGCACTGGCAGCCATGGTTTTTGTCCGAATAAATCATATGAGGAATTATTCTGAAGGACCTACAAGACAACATTCCTGTAAAGCTTTATTGAATTTGCTCTAGGGGTTTCAGAGGAGGTGATCAAAATATAATTTTCCCATAGGGACAATATTAAACCTCTGTTCTGTGCTGGCTGCCATGTTTTTAGTAAGATCTTTAAGAAATGAGAAATCTTTGCAAAGAACCTTACTAACATCATTCCTGAAAAGTTTGGTGAAATAAGATGATTTGCCGATTAATTAAGGTCCTTTACGGTTCCAGTCAAATTTTGGGATTTTTGGTCATATCTTCAAAAAGAAATATCTCCTACACCGGACAAACAAAAATTAAAAATGTGCATTTGTTTTAATATACGGTCTTAATGCTCAGCTAGTTGTGGAGACAGTATTGATCATGTTCTGCAGTGAGTTAAAATATATTTGAAATTAAATACTTTCTTAGTCACTGAAAAGACAGGTCAGGTTAGTGCAGTTGATTATTTTTCAACTCGAAAGCCATGAAATGGCTGGAGAGTTGTTAAAATGACAGGAAACAAGAGTTGTCAGAAGACAACATAGCTCACCGGGGATTAGAGTGACTCAATGCACAATAAATTTGAAAGGTACCATCAGAAAACTATCATCACAATAAATTCACACTGCAAATATAAACACCCTACCACTAAACAAACTAATTCTAGAAGCAAGGTTAAAGTTTAACAAGAGTTGTCAGAAGACAACATAGCTCGCCAGGGATTCCAGTAACCTCAATGCACAATAAATTCGAAAGTAATAGAATGCTTTCTTCACAAAAGAGTCAAATATCAAATATAAACACCCTATCACTAAACAATTTAATTCTAGAAACAAAGTTAAAGTTTTTTAAAAAATTGCTCTCAGGGCAAGGTCAAGGTCAAAAAGTCTACAAATATGGTACCATTAGAAAGCTCTCATCCAAAGAACATCACATACCAAATATGAAGACCCTACCACTAAAAGCCTACCTTCTAGAGGCAAGGTTAAAGTTTTTTGAAAATTGCCCTCACAGCAAGGTCAAGGTCAAAATGTCTACAAGTATAGTACCAAAAGAAAGCTCTCATCACAAGGAAGTCACATACCAAATATCAACATCCTAGCTATTCAGGTCTCAATTCTACAAGCCAGGTTAAAGTTTTGCTGACGCCGACGCCTACACGGGGGGTATGAAAATTGCCCTCAGGGCAAGGTCAAGGTCAAAATGTCTACAAGTATGGTACCAGAAGAAAGCTCTCATCATAAGGAAGTTACATACTAAATATGAACACCCTACAACTAAAACCGTACCTACTAGAGGCAAGGTTAAAGTTTTTAAAATTGCCCTCAGGGCAAGGTCAAGGTCAAAATGTCTACAAATATGGTACCACTAGAAAGCACTCATCATAAGGAAGTTACATACCAAATATGAACACCCAACCACTAAAAGTCTACCTTCTAGAGGCAAGGTTAAAGTTTTTTGAAAATTGCCCTCACAGCAAGGTCAAGGTCAAAATGTCTACAAGTATAGTACCAAAAGAAAGCTCTCATCACAAGGAAGTCACATACCAAATATCAACATCCTAGCTATTCAGGTCTCAATTCCACAAGCCAGGTTAAAGTTTTGCTGACGCCGACGCCTACACGGGGGGTATGACAATTGCCCTCAGGGCAAGGTCAAGGTCAAAATGTCTACAAATATGGTACCACTAGAAAGCTCTCATCATAAGGAAGTTACATACCAAATATGAACACCCTACCACTAAAAGCCTACCTTCTAGAGGCAAGGTTAAAGTTTTTCAAACATTGCCCTAAGGGCAAGGTCAAGGTCAAAATGTCTACAAATATGGTACCACTAGAAAGCTCCCCTCATAAGGAAGTTAAAACCCTACAACTAAAAGCCTACCTTCTAAAGGCAAGGTTAAAGTTTTTTAAAAATTGCCCGCAGGGCAAGGTCAAGGTCAAAATGTCTACAAATATGGTACCATTAGAAAGCTCTTATCATAAGGAAGTTACATACCAAATATAAACAACCTAACACTAAAAAGCCTACCTTCTAGAGGCAAGTTAAAGTTTTTCAAAAATTGCCCTCAGGACAAGGTCAAGGTCAAAATGTCTACAAATATGGTACCACTACAAAGCTCTCATCATGAGGAAGTTACAAACCAAGTATAAACACCCTACCCTGAAAGGCTACCTCCTAGAGGCAAGGTTAAAGTTAAAGTTTTTTCAAAAATTGCCCTCAGGGCAATGTCAAGGTCAAAATGTCTACAAATATGGTACCACTAGAAAGCTCTCATCACAAGGAAATCACATGCCAAATATCAGCATCATAGCTCTTCAGGTCTCAATTCCACAAGCCAGGTTAAAGTTTTGCTGACGCCAACGCTTGGGGTATGACAATAGCTCTCTGGACATTCGTCCCGGCTAGCTAAAAATCATGTGAGGCCTCAAGCCTATTAACAGCTCTAAAAGATGATCTTCGTGCTTCCGATAAAATATAGTGCGCAAGCTTCTTTCAAAATCGTATACATTGTGTATTTAAGTTATATTTCTTCATTTTCTCGAGTTGAATACAGTGTTGTTATATTAAATTGAAAACAATATGCATGTTTATCAAATTACTCGTTTTCAAAGATGAAAATAACATTTGTTTATGTTTATTGCATATTTATAACAATGAAATCAACATGCATACAAAATCACACAATCCGATTATTTTCACGTATTTCATGGTATTACGGAATAACTTAATACATGCAGACATATGCAGCAGTTCTTTGGATGACTACGAAGTTTTGTCACGAGTAGATTTTCAGGGCTTTCGAGTTTCAGCTCCATTGGAGCTTTGATTTACCCTAAACAAGAAGCGCTTTTTGGAGTTAAGGTCTTGAATTTCGTTTCTGACTAAATGTTTATTAAACTTTCGTAGTTTTTAAATAAACAAGATGCGTTTGTGAAACACTACATATGCCCCCAGATTCCCAATTTTACCCCTTTTGGACCCCTATGACCTTGACCTTTGACCTTTGACCTAATTTTTTTTTTTGCATATTTATGTTCGTCTTGACTAGACCTATACACTTGCCAAGTATCAAAAGTCTACCTTATATAGTTCAAAAGTTATAGCCAAGGTTAAAGTTTCGGACAAACAGACAGACAGACAGACAGACAGACAGGACAAAAACAATATGCCCCCCGATCCTCGATCTGGGGGCATAAAAATACTTTATTTTTGTTTGCTCTTCACAAGCAGTGTACCAGTTTGTCCTTGTGAGATTTTCCAAAAAGTTACTGTAAACCGGGAAATTTTCGTGCCGTCTTTATTTTGCAGTTAATTGACAGGATTTTAGTTCGTGCAGTTTTGAATTCGCACTGCCAAATTTTTGGCCATTGACTTCAAAAATAGACAAGTATATTCACACTGTTTTATTTTCGTGCTTCCATTCCAAACGTGAAAATCGCGAAATTTCCTGGTTTATAGTACCTCCTTTTTGAGTTTTGCTAAATTCATTCTGTTGATTGCAGAACTGGCAAATGGTCTATTGAATGAAATCTTTTTAAAGGACCTTACATACATCATTCTTGTAAGTTTGGTTGAATTTACTTAGTGGTTTCAGAGGAAATGATAAAAATGACATTTTTCCATACGGATCAATGTTAACAAGAGCTGTCGCCGAATGGCAGCCATTTATACCCCCTCTCATTGAACACTGAATCAATATGGAAAGTGCAAATTTAAGTGTGTGCGGATACAATACAGGTGTGGACACAGTTCAAGTGTGGACACAAACAAGTATGGACCAAAAATTTTCAATATATTGGTATAATGGGAAAAATTGATGAAGTCAAACAGGAAGTAGATGAGTGACAGACTTGAAAAGGGGAGACACGGTAAACTCATCATACTTAAGCTTCAGACCAAATATCAAATCATTACTACATACACAAGCTGAGAAATCCTTGACGAAAAATTTCAATATATGGCTATAATGGGAAAAATCAAAGTTTGTGTCAAACAGGAAGTAGATTAGTGACAGATTTCTAAGGGGGAGACACGGTACAACTCATCATACTTAAGCTTCAGACCAAATATCAAATCATTACTATGTACACAAGCTGAGAAATCCTTGACGAAAATTTTCAATATATGGCTATAATGGGAAAAATCAAAGTTTTCGTCAAACAGGAA
>MJUU01025111.1:63182-76716 GCA_002080025.1 Modiolus philippinarum
TAAAGGGGAGACACGGTACAACTCATCATACTTAAGCTTCAGACCAAATATCAAATCATTACTACATACACAAGCTGAGAAATCCTTGACGAAAAATTTCAATATATGGCTATAATAGGAAAAATCAAAGTTTTCGTCAAACAGGAAGTAGATTAGTGATGGATTTCTAAAGGAGAGACACAGCACAACTCATCATACTTAAGCTTCAGACCAAATATCAAATCATTACTATGTACACAAGCTGAGAAATCCTTGATGAAAATTTTCAATATATGGCTATAATGGGAAAAATTGAAGTTTTCGTCAAACAGGAAGTAGATGAGTGACAGACTTGAAAAGGGGAGACACGGTACAACTCATCATACTTAAGCGTCAGACCAAATATCAAATCATTACTACATACACAAGCTGAGAAATCCTTGACAAAACATGTTCCGGACGGACAGACGGACGGACGGATGGACGGACTGACGGACGGACAGACGGACTGACAGACAGACGGACGGAAAGGACAGACGGACAGAGGGACAAGGGTAAAACAGTATACCCCCCTCTCCTTCGGAGCGGGGGTATAAATATAAGTTTTGCGCTGGCAGCCATGTCTTTTGTCAGATTAAAATGATTGAGCAATCTTTGTAAAGGACCTACCATGCATCATTCCTGTAAAGTTGGTTGAATTTGCTTTAATGGTTTCAGGGGAGTTAATTAGGATGTTTTTCTTTTAAAAGGTCCAATGTTTAATATAAGTTCCATGCTGACAGTCATTTTTTTTTCAGATCAGAATAAAATGAGTATACTTTGTAAACGACCTTCCATACATCAATCCTGTAAAATTTGGTTGAATTTGCTTCATTTGTTTCAGAGTTGATGAAAATGATGTTTTTCCCATAAGGTCTAATGATAAATCTTAGTTCTGTGCTGGTGGCCATATTTTTGTGGAATAGAAATGAAATGAGCAATCTATGAAAAGGACCTTCCATAAATGTATAAAGTTTGGTTGAATTTGCTTCAGTGGTTTCAGAGGAGAAGATGATGAATGCCAAGTGATGGCAATAGTTCACAGAGACCCTTTGTGTCAGGTAAGCTAAAAAGATGACATAAACCCTTGCTATATATGCAGGTGAGCTTAAATATCTTCCTATTTACCATCATAGTATTTTGTGACAGAAAAGACTGTTGGTTAGAATAAATAAGTGTTTATGAGTAAAACTATACCTGTATTACATTCACAAAATCTCTTGTGGTTTCTGTAGACACAATCTCCATTGCCATTACATGTTGTATCTGTACATGCTAATGTTACTGTAAAAATAAACATCAAAGATAATGTTGATCTTGTAATAACTATCAATATTTGGTAAAATACAACTCTAAACATTAGAATGAAAGTATTATTATACTTGACCAGTCAGGGAATCCATCTGTACAGCTGTATATACTAGAAAATCAATTTCAAATCAGTTTAAGTGATTACAGTAGAACTTTGATGGCTGGAACTGCAATAACTCGAACACCATGGATGTCTCGGCCCATTTTCTGGTCCTTTTGTTCAAGTTCAAACATAGTTCAACCTCGATAGCTCGAACATCCCTCTTGTTGTTCACCAGTTTTGCTTAGGTGTTCGAGCCATGGAAGTTCGACTGTATTTATCAAATTTTTTGACAGATACATCCAGAATTTCATATAAGTTTACTAATCTTCTAGGCTCGCATTGGACTTTAAAATAATTTTCTTAGTTAGAACTGTACACAGAACATACATTATTGGATTGAAAACAGTATTTTAAGTGTTGTAAATGGCCATTTTATGTCATATTATTTGTAAATGCTCACAAGAAGGAAATAAGCCTCGGAGAACTACAGTGTTACATATATAACCAACTTTATAGAGGGAAATAATCAATGTCTATCATTGAGTCATTAAATTTACACAACAGCAGATAATGCATATTACCATTGGACCAATTTGATATTTCTACATCCAAGAGCTGCGAGATGGGATTGATATGAGACATGTGCAACTTGAAGAGATCTCCCCAAAAAAAACATTAAAGTGTTGCCTGGATAAATTAAAAGGTAGTGGAAATATGTATAATGTTGTTTGCATATTACTTGTAAATAACTGAATTAACTGTATCAAATTGACAATAGCAATATCAGGGATGAGATTCAAGCATTTGATGACCAGCAGAAATAACTGGAAATCAGCCTGGCGGAAGTATAAAATTTTGTATAATAATGGCATCAGTCAGGATCGGACCCGCAGAAATCTGTGATTCCGCGGAAGTATCACATCCCTGCAATATTGTGGATATTGCACTTCCACTTGTGAATGGAAAGTGACAAGAACCAACCACATTCGCTTTGCTTTACTTCGATTTGCCTCACTCACGTCTTGGTTGGTAAAAAAAATCCTAGATTATTGTCTCCTGCTGCCTTGATTTTTTCAGACCACCTACTTTACATGCTAAAAATGTAATTATGATGTAAACCCATTTGCCCTAAATTTTTGAAAAGGGTTAGAAGAGAATTTGAAGATTTTTTTTTTTTAATATCCATTTAAACCATTTAACTTATTTTAAGTTTATATAAAATTATTTTGATCCTTTTGTGAATAACTAATAAAAGAAACATAGGACAGTTCCTGTTAAATATAGACTTTATCAAGTGTGTTTATTAACATGCTTGTCCTAAATGGCTTAATTGATACTGGCCATGTCCATATCCAAAACTCCATTACAATTACCATCAACACAGGTCCATTTATAATCCGGACAACAGTTGTTATTCTGTATACAGTCTGTATTACATTGACATGTCAGGCTTTGGTTGTATGCATCATTACACCTGTCACTACAAGATCTACCTGTAAATACAGAAAGTTAAATCATTGTACCACACAAACATATCAGGCTTTGGTTGTATGCATCATTACACCTGTCACTACAGTTTTACCTGTAAATACAGAAAGTTAAATCATTGTACCACACTGACATGTCAGGCTTGGTTGTATGCATCATTACGCCTGTCACTACAAGATCTACCTGAAAATATATAAAGTTAAATAATTGTACCACACTGCACTGACATCTCAGGCTTTGGTTGTATGCATCATTACAACTGTCACTACAAGATCTACCTGTAAATACAGAAAGTTAAATCATTGTATCGCACTTACATGTCAGACTTTGGTTGTATGCATCATTACATCTGTCACTACAAGATCTACCTGTAAATACAGAAAGTTATATCATTGTACCACACTGACATGTCAGGCTTTGGTTGTATGCATCATTACACTCACTACATGTTTTACCTGTTTATACAGAAAGTTAAATCATTGTACTACACTGACATGTCAGGTTTGGTTGTATGCATCATTTCACCTGTCACTTCATGTTTTACCTGTAAATATAGAAAGTTAAATCATTGTACCACAATGACATGTCAGGCTTTGGTTGTATGCATCATTACATCTGTCACTACAAGGTCTACCTGTAAATACAGAAAGTTAAATCATTGTACCACACTGACATGTCAGGCTTGGTTGTATGCATCATTACACCTGTCACTGCAAGTGTTACCTGTAAATACAGAGAGTTAAATCATTGTACCACACTGACATGTCAGGCTTTGGTTGTAAGCATCATTACATCTGTCACTACAAGATCTACCTGTAAATACAGAAAGTTAAATCATTGTACCACACTGACATGTCAGGCTTGGTTGTATGCATCATTACACCTGTCACTACAAGATCTACCTGTAAATACAGAAAGTTAAATCATTGTACCACATTGACATGTCAGGCTTTGGTTATAAGCGTCATTACACCTGTCACCACAAGTTTTACCTGTTAATACAGAAAGTTAAATCATTGTACCACACTGACATGTCAGGCTTTGGTTGTATGCATCATTACACCTGTCACTACATGTTTTACCTGTAAATATAGAAAGTTAAATCATTGTACCACATTGACATGTCAGGCTTTGGTTATAAGCATCATTACATCCGTCACTACAAGGTCTACCTGTAAATAATTGTACCACACTGACATGTCAGGCTTTGGTTATAAGCTTCATTTCACCTGTCACTACAAGATCTACCTGTAAATACAGAAAGTTAAATCATTGTACAACACTGATATGTCAGGCTTGGTTGTATGCATCATTACACCTGTCACTGCAAGTGTTACCTGTAACTACAGAAAGTTAAATTATTGTACCACACTGACATGTCATGCTTTGATTGTAAGCATCATTACATCTGTCACACAAGATCTACCTGTAAATACAGAAAGTTAAATCATTGTACCACATTGACATGTCAGGCTTTGGTTATAAGCATCATTACATCTGTCACTACAAGTTTTACCTGTAAATATAGAAAGTTAAATCATTGTACCACACTGACATGTCAGGCTTTGGTTGTAAGCATCATTACACCTGTCACTTCCAGTTTTAAATGTAAATATAGACATGTCAGGCTTTGGTTGTATGCATCATTGCACCTGTCAATACAAGTTTCACCTGAAATATAGAATTACAGTTAAATCATTGTACTAGTACTGCACAGACATGTCAAGCTTTGGTTGCATGCATCATTACACCTGTCACTGCAAGTTTTGAATGTAAATATGGCACCACTAATCTATGCATATTAATTGGCAACTGTCAAGTCAATTAAAGTCATATTTATTTAAAAGTCGCTACATGTAAAACAATAAACAGTCTATGAACTATTCTACTTTGAAAAAAAAATATTAAGATGGGGAAGAAAGTTTATCCTTTCTTCATCATGTTTATTTCTACTATATACGATTCATAGCCAATACCAGCTAATGAATGGCATAAGAAAAAGTATTTTTACGGCATCTAAGTAACATCATAGTTATTCTAAAGATGAAATTTATATACAGTCGAACCTCGATGGCTCAAACACCCAAGGGACCGATGAAAACAGTTCGAGCTAAAGGGGTGTTCGAGTTATCGATGTCGAACTTTGTTTAAATTTTACCCAAGGGACCACAAAAAGGGTTCAGGGCATCCATGGTGTTCGAGTTATTGCAGTTCGAGCCATCGAAGTTCTACTGTATCTGATCAGGAAAAGAGTCTTAAAACAAACTAGAGCTGTTGCCGAATGGCAAACAATTATGCCCCCACTCATTGAACCCTGAATCAATATGGCAAGTGCAAATTTAAGTGTGTGTTAACACAATACAGGTGTTGACACAGTACAAGTATGGACACAATGATATGCCTCCCCTTTTTCTAAAATATATAAAAGGGAAGTTCTGACCCTAATCTTCCTGTAAAGTTTCATCCATTTTGAGGCACTTTGAATTTTCCCGCCTTTTTCCAGTTTCCATAGCAACGGCAGCCATTTTGAAAATTCCGAGACCCAAAATCATTTCTATGGGTCCTACACATCCTTCTTGTAAAGTTTCATCAAATTTGAGGCACTTCGAATTTTCCCGCCTTTTTTCAGTTTCCATGGCAACCGTGGCCATTTTGAATATTCCAAGAGATATTAAGAATCTAACACCAGGGGAAATGCGAGACAGGAGAATCTCAGACACCCAAGGGTAAGATTTCTAGTCTCGGACGAAGCTTGCTGAGTCCGAGATGATTGAAATCTTACCCGAGGGCGTCTGAGATTCTCTTGTCTCGCACTTCCACTGGTGTTTGATTTTATTTCTCACTTTATTCACCCTGAAATATACTAAAATCCACACAAAAATATCGCCCCTTTTTCGTCTGTTTACACAAGGAGTTATGTCCCTTTTTGTAACGTCATAAAATCAGGATTGTATACCCGAGCGCGCCATATTTTAAAAGACGACTTTTCGTGTATTTTCATTTAAAATTTTACTTTGAATGATATTACAATTTTACAATACGTAGATTTTATCTACTTATGGTCACTTATGTTGGCAGATGTAAACTACAGACACTAAATGTGCAAACACAATGTTTGCCGGTAAACTGCACGTGATTTTTTTGTCTTACACTAGTGCAGGACAAGGAAATCTCACACCGCTAAAAATAGGAACTGTTGTGTCTCAAAAGTGAGAAATGTGTGTGCACATCTACTTATTGTAAGTTAGAAACCTTTGAAGTGGTTGGGATTTGTTTGCAAACTTTCTAAAAAATATGAAAAGTTGTGTTTTTCATTCATACGGACGGACGGACAGACCAAGGTTAAACAATATGCCCCCGTGTTTTCGGCGCAGGGGCATAAAAAAATTATTGTATGAAAAACTGGAGTTTCAGGAATTGAAAATATGTGCCAGGAAACTCCCAGAATGCAGGATTTTGCACAGTTAACTCTCTGGCTTTTGGGGGCCTCACAAGCCCCAGACCCCCAACCTAAAATAAATTCTTTTCTTGGGGAGCCTCCTATTTTTATAAGTGTTGAAAACCCTGAATGACTGTCGTTGGATGGCAAATACAATTTATAGAGAAATATACGGAAAACCAGTAGTGACAAAATTCCTTGATTTCTATATTTTTCGATTTGCTGAGCCTTAGTTTCTCCCTGATTGTAAAACCTCCTTCAGCATAATTGTGTGTGCTTCTGGATCATTTTTCTATATTATCTAGCAAAAAAATTTAAATTCCAAACTCTTCCTCCAAATTGAAACAATCTTCAATGTTACAGTAAAATCAAGAAGTATTCTGGTTTTTAGTAGAATAATTAAAAACCAACCGCCCTCACTTAATTTAAAATAAAAAGGCTTTCAAGAAAAACAAGCATTTATTTTAAATGACCCGGTAGAAAATGGTTGCCAATTTGGGGTAAAATGCATCCCTCCTGCTGTTCCAGGCAAAACGCTTCAATACATAGTTCTGATTCTAAAATTGGTGTCACTTTACAATTTTTTACAGGTTCTTTAGCTATACGATGGGTTTGGAATATTTTCGGTTGCTAAACAATGAAAATCAATTTATACCCCATATCACACTAGGCCACGATCGCACTAAGACTGAGAAAAAAATTTTGGTTGTGGTGCAATCGGGCTGTCACAGTAAGATCATAGTAGGATTGTAGAAAGGTCTTCATGGTATGGAACAACTTTGAACATGCTAAAAAAAAAATCTTAGTGCAGTCGTGGCCAAATTTGGTTGTAGAAAGGTCGCAGTAGAGTCATGGAAAGATTTTTGAAAGGACGTACTTAGCTCTTCATGGTCGTAGTTGCATCGTAGTGGGATAGTGGGATTCCAAGTGAGAAGACTGAACTGCGATCTTAATGTGATGCTACTACGATCTCATTTAGACCATTCATATTCTACTACGATCTCATAACGACCGTTCAGATTCTACTACGACTGTTCCAGGTTCCTGCCACAATCACATCATGATTGAACTACGATATATAAGATGTAAATACGAGTTCATGCCGACTTAATCACGACTTTACCACAATCATGCAATAATCGTACCAAAATGTGGATAAAATATCAACTTGCAAAACACCACAGCATATTTACAGCTGTCGCAATTGATATGATCAATCAACTTTAAAATTGGAAAACAAAACCAAGAACTTTTTTTGGAGGGGCTCTTGATATGCAATACCCCTGGTATATCACCCTCACTGACCAAGCAAATATTGTACATAGTTTCCTTGTCCACGCAACCATCTTCCATTGTTCAAGAAAACCGGCCTTCTGGATTGCATAAGTTTAATGCACTTTTAATGCATTGCCAATTTGGTTTGTGTTCATGGCATCAACTCTTTAGGGCATAAAGGGCATTTTAAATAAAGTTTAATTTATTTTCGTGTACTATTAAGAAAACGAAGAAGAATACAGTTTGTCAATAATTTATATGAGTTTTCTTTGATCTCATGAGGCAAATATTTTCACTGCCAGAATGCGAAAAAATATTGGCAAAAAGTATGTTAGGCCAATAATATTTTGTCAACTAGCACATCAATGTCAATTAAGAAATATACATCTACAAAAACTGTTAGGACTGTACAAATTCTTTTTTTCTAAACAATAGTTAATTTCCCGATTTTAAAATTAGTTCTATCAAATGATTTGGGTAATCATTGATAAAAAAAATGACAGAAGTTTTTTTCTGAAACTTCAAAAACTAATAGACTTGTCCTTAAATGGGCTCTTCCATTATTCTCATCAATAGTTATCGTATCAGAGACAAAACTTCCATTATATACACCGCGATCACTATGTGGGCTATTACTGAAAAATGCCTTTTAAATGCCTCTCCCCTACCACTACCTCTCACAGATTTTGATGATTTGAGTTGAATGATCTTGCAATCAGTGAAATTTCAAGAAAATGGAAAACTTGTATGTATGTTGCCTAGTATTTATATCATCTGTGGTTAAGATTGTAATGATTTCATCGTAGAATCGTAGAAAGATTTAGAAACGTCAGGGTTTTCGCCGTGATGGTAGCGTAGTAAAGTCGTGATGCAGTCGGGGTAGTCATTGAAAGTTCGCAGTAAGGACTTAATGGTCACAGTGAAGTCGTCGCTAAGTCGTAATGAGTTCGTAGTTGGTGTGTGGTATGATCGTAGTTTGGTTGTAGTAACATCGTAGAAATGTCCAAATTTTGCCGAATGTACCATGACCTCTCCACAACCATTAAATCTTTTAGGTCGTAGTAAGGTCTTGATGATAGTGGGGTAGTGTGACACAGGCATTACAATTCTGGAGTAGACTCACAATGTTTTCTTTTGTGGATATGCAATATAATGTCTACTACCTACATGATATAATCATGAAAATACTATTAAATTAGATTGACACTTATACATTGAGAATTCCATTGGCACATATTACAAAACGTGAGTAGGATACTGAAATGAATTGATTTTCAAGCTGGAATGTTCTTTCCTCAGCTTTCGCATTGTGACATCATAATTGACAAATATTAAATGAGGGGGCCAATGGGTTTATTTCGTTCTTCGTGATCGGGGATTTTAATTCCCCGTGATTCGTTTTCCATTTCATTAATTTGTCGTGAATCGTTATTAGAACATCGCTTGTTCTACCTTACAATACATGTATAAACTAATCATTGTAAACTTACTACTTAGCTCCTGACTACAGTTTGCCTGACAACAACCATTAACATCTCCTGTAATATAAAATATTTTCAATTTTTAATTATCGGCAATTTGTTTGAATTTCCTTTGATCTAAATAGACCAATAATCTCATTATTACCAAACTGGACATTTTCACAAAATTATTGGGTCACTGTAAGGCATCACATGCAGGTTGCTGTGCTGACATTTTGTTTTTGTACTATATGTCATGTTTATATGTATAATATGTCGAATGAAAAATGCATTTTATTGCAATAAACAATATATTTACTGTGCTAAAATTAAAATTTCAGCCAATTTCAATTCCTTATACAGTGTTATTTATCATTTTGTGATTTAGTTTAGATTTTAAATTTTGTGGTGTCAGTCAATCACGAAATCCATGAAAACAGGAACTCTGTGATTTCATTTTAGTCAACCTCTTACAACATTTAAAATCTATCCTTTATCCCTTTTTTTGATAATAAAACAATACATTTTTTTTTATCTGGAATTCCAGTTTGAAATTTGCAATCATTCAAGCAAAAACTTGTCAACTTGTCAGCTTTGTATATCATGTATGGCCATGTATCTAAACCATTGACCACAGAAATTATTTACAAAAAGTATTCATATGTTAAAAGAACTGTTTCATATCACAACCTCATCTTTTACTAATATTTGCTTAAACAGATGAACATCTTGAACAATAACATTCATGTCTGGAAACTTTTTTTTACTCCTTAATGATACTTTGACCATATAATAATCGCCCAGTAATACTGACACCAGGCACAAGACTGAAACCAGTAGTGAAGATTAGCACTTATTCACAACTGTACCGTAAACTAGGTTACATACTTTGCCAGTATGAAGTGAACAGCATTTGTCAAACTGATATACTACAAAAGATTGTCCATACCATACCTGTCAACTCACCCGATTTCTGCGGGTCAGACCCGATATTTTCACCTGTCACCCGATGAAATGTAGTAACCCGATCGGGTTGTTAAATAACCCGAGAATCGAAGTCGTCACCCGTGTTCACCCGGATTTGATTTCCGGTAACGTTTTGTGTATTAATGTTCGTATTTACATTTCCGGTTATGCTTTTTTTACTCTCTATCGGTTTGGAATTCTGTCTCTTATTGTTATAATTAAGCTGTCATGGAGTTCGATGAGCCGTTTTTAAGATAACTACACGCATTGAGTGTACTGGGAATTTCTTCAACTCAATGGAAAAGACAGATTTGTGGACCAGCAAATGTTGCCGTTGTCAACAACCCCACAAAACGGAAAAGCTTTACAAGTGTTAACGTTCGCGGTGGAAATAAAAGTTTGATTGGGGCATTGGGTGAAATCAAGCGACCTGGTGATGTAATTCAGACGGTGAACTTTTCTGATAGTTACAATGATCTACAATGATTTTAGGTCAGATTTTAAAATTGACACATCATGCCCAGTTTTTGGTCCAAGTAAAAAAACTTAATCAGAAAAGGTGAAACAAAGCCAAAGGTATTAAATAGACATGAAATTTAATTATCATGTCTGCTGTTTATAAGTAGAAAGTAAGTGAGGATTAAAGTATGTAAATAAATTGCTTGATAAGTAAATAATTAGGTTGAAAAAAGTTTGTTGCGAATTTATTATAGAATAATTGGGATGAAAAAAGTTCGTCACGCGTTATGACCAGATTTTTTACTATCCAATGCAGGTCATGACCAGATTTTGGGTTATTGGAGGTTGACAGGTATGCCATACCCAGGATAATATTGTGGTTAACATTAATCAAATTAAAGCAGAAATCCTTCTTCACAGTACATTAGTACTTTGATTTTATTTTTTAAATTCAGCGAGACAAGAGAATTTGTAGGTAATGATTAGAATTGACTGATAACCCTAACACTTCCAATACCTTACACATATATCATTTCCATACTTATTTTGATACCTACCCCCTGGACATGCATCACAACACACAGTCCCCATATTAGTTGGTTTCCAATCTGTAATAAATATATCAACAATGAAAGATAAAACTTCCTATATGGTGAAACTTTGGTAGATCGACAAATTTGTAGTATGTACTACATTGTACAATTCGTCTTTAGTATATATCAGAATTTCTATATCTTTGTTAGATGTGTTTATCTAGTATGTGATTGATAATTTCATCTTATTGACAATGAGATAGCTTTTACCAGACCTGATTTTAGGTCACAAAGAAAAAAGATGATGATTTTTTAATGTGGTTCAGGAGCACCAGAGTGGTTTATAGTCCTCTTAATCACATTTACATGATAATAATGTAATTGTCTGATTGGAATTAGTTTTATTGCTTTACTAAATGAGCCAATTGTTCTTTTTTTCTAATTTTGTTCTCTTTATTTAAATAATATTGCCAATTTCAACTCTTTCTTTAATTACTTGAAATTGTCTTGATACATGTTTGGTAATTACTTCATTTTCTTGCATGGAAGTATGGCAAACATTTTCAGAATTATTGTTCTTCGAGTTTTCCTCATGCAAAGCTCAGGCATCATTTTTTTTTCAAAGAACTTACGACTTATGATAGGTCCTAACCATGGTCCTAACTTACAAAATTGTTATTAGTGACATACGACCAATGTTAAGACTGTTAATAAAACAGCTCCCTTTCTTTTTTTCATTTAGATACTGTTGTTTATTTTTTCTCTATCTACTTACAAACATCTATCCGATTATGGCCATCCAAATGTTTTGATTTGATCTGCACTTAAGAAATATAAGTTGTCAGAGTGGCCATCTGCAGAAATGAATTTCAGAGAACTACAGTAATAGTTATTCCATTACATCATTTTGCTGCTTTTAAATCAATGTGGAACAACTATGTCTAATCCTCAACAAGAACATATATGTAGGTATGTAAAAAGTTTTGACTGCATATAATTACCCAAATCAATACAATCCATGCCACTTTTAGAACCATCAGTTAAAGTTATTTGTTTTTCACTACATGGTTCACACATATCTTTAGCTGTTCCACTTTGGTAAAAGTTCATTGGACATTTTTTACATGGAGCATATCCTGTAACTGAATACTCTCCCATGTTACATGGCACTACAATATAAAAAAATTGAAGTTGTCAAAAAAATAATGACAAATATGCACAATAAAATAACACTATTCATCCATCAAGTTTCTGTAGAGGTCAGTAGTATCAGTGAAAAGCCAGTTTAAGTTTCAATAGACATCAGCAGTATCAGTGTAGGGCCAGTAAAAGTTTCTGTAGACATTGACAGTCTAAATGACAGGCCAGCATAAGTTTCTATAGACATCAGCTATAAGTGTAGGGGCATTAAAAGATTTTGTAGACATTGACATTATCAGTGTAAGGCCAGTATAAGTTTCTTCAGACATTAGCAGTATCAGTGTAGGGGTCCAGTATAAGTTTCAATAGACATCAGCAGTATCAGTGTAGGGCCAGTAAAAGTTTCTGTAGACATGACAGTCTAAATGACAGGCCAGTATAAGTTTCTATAGACATCAGCTATAAGTGTAGGGGCATTAAAAGATTTTGTAGACATTGACATTATCAGTGTAAGGCCAGTATAAGTTTCTTCAGACATTAGCAGTATCAGTGTGGGGGTCCAGTATAAGTTTCAATAGACATCAGCAGTATCAGTGTAGGGCCAGTTTAAGTTTCAATAGACATCAGCAGTATCAGTGTAGGGGCCAGTATAAGCTTCTATAGACATTAGCAGTATCAGTGTAGGGGCCAGTATAAGTTACAATAGACATCAGCAGTATCAGTGTAAGGCCAGTATAAGTTTCAATAGACATCAGCAGTATCAGTGTTAGGCCAGTATAAGTTTCAATAGACATCAGCAGTATCAGTGTAGTGCCAGTATAAGTTTCTATAGACATCAACAGTATCATAGTGGGGCCTGTATAAGTTTCTATAGACATCAGCAGTATCAGTGTAGGGCCAGTATAAGTTTCAATAGACATCAGCAGTATCAGTGTAGGGGCCAGTATAAGTTTCTATAGACATTAGCAGTATCAGTGTAGGGGCCAGTATAAGTTACAATAGACATCAGCAGTATCAGTGTAAGGCCAGTATAAGTTTCAATAGACATCAGCAGTATCAGTGTAGGGCCAGTATAAGTTTCAATAGACATCAGCAGTATCAGTGTAAGGCCAGTATAAGTTTCTATAGACATCAGCAGTATCAGTGTAAGGCCAGTATAAGTTTCAATAGACATCAGCAGTATCAGTGTAGGGGCCAGTATAAGTTTCAATAGGCATCAGCAGTATCAGTGTGGGGCCAGTATAAGTTTCAATAGACATCAGCAGTATCAGTGTGGGACCAGTATAAGTTACAATAGACATCAGCAGTATCAGTGTAAGGCCAGTATACGTTTCTATAGACATCAGCAGTATCAGTGTAGGGGCCAGTACAAGTTTCAATAGACATCAGCAGTATCAGTGTA
>MJUU01025112.1:6177-49108 GCA_002080025.1 Modiolus philippinarum
ATGAAATGAAATAAATAACTAGTGAGAATACACAAACCAAAACAGAAACTGAGAAGTCTTTGTGTGTCATCCAAAAGATGGGCAGGATGAGTTGACGTTTTGTTGCCAATCGATAATTCCCAAAACTCAGCTAAGACGTGGAATAAGCTCCAAGGATCTTCTTGATGATGAAAATACTAGTCGTGTAAAAAATTCATATATAACGTCTAAAAACAACGACAAACTTGGAAATCTGATTTAGTCCTCAGGATAAGCATGTAAATATGCTTATACAGGTCTTGAAAAATAAATTATATGAGTCTGAAATCAAAGACCAACCGAGTTAGAGTTTCAGGATATGATATTATCGAGAACATCTTTCCACTGAGGAATTTGACCATTACAATTTGAATGACATGCAACACTACATTAGAATTTCACTGTTGCAGATAAGGCCCCATTTCGATGAATTGACATCTCGTCAGTGCAACTCGAATCTAAAAATTGGAAATCCGATGCCGAAATATTACTCCCTTAGAAGGGTGAATGAGACTAGAGATTGGCTGCTTAATTTCCTGCCCCTAAATATTTGGCACCGTGATTGATTGATCTCGCTGGAGCAGCCGAGAGAAAAAAAAATCCAAAGTTCCATATTATATTTCTACTCTACTCTACTCTATGAAATGAAATGAAATAAATAACTAGTGAGAATACACAAACCAAAACAGAAACTGAGAAGTCTTTGTGTGTCATCCAAAAGATGGGCAGGATGAGTTGACGTTTTTTTGCCAATCGATAATTCCCAAAACTCAGCTAAGAGGTGGAATAAGCTCCAAGGATCTTCTTGATGAAGAAAATACTAGTTCACCCTTCTAAGGGAGTAATATTTCGGCATCGGATTTCCAATTTTTAGATTCGAGTTGCACTGACGAGATGTAAATCCATCGAAATGGGGCCTTATTTGCAACAGTGAAATTCTAATGTAGTGTTGCGTGTCACTCAAATTGTAATGGTCAAATTCCTCAGTGGAAAGATGTTCTCGATAATATCATATCCTGAAACTCTAACTCGGTTGGTCTTTGATTTCAGACTCATATAATTTATTTTTCAAGACCTGTATAAGCATATTTACATGCATATCCTGAGGACTAAATAAGATTTCCAAATTTGTCGTTGTTTTTAGACGTTATATATGATTTTTTTACACGACTAGTATTTTCTTCATCAAGAAGATCCTTGCAGCTTATTCCACCACTTAGCTGAGTTTTGGGAATTATCGATTGACAAAAAAACGTCAACTCATCCTGCCCATCTTTTGGATGACATACAAAGACTTCTCAGTTTCTGTTTTGGTTTGTGTATTCTCACTAGTTATTTATTTCATTTCATAGAGTAGAGTAGAGTAGACATATAATATGGAACTTTGGATTTTTTTTCTCTCGGCTGCTCCAGCGAGATCAATCAATCAATCACGGTGCCAAATAGGTAGGGGCAGGAAATTTAGCAGCCAATCTCTAGTCTCATTCACCCTTCTAAGGGAGTAATATTTCGGCATCGGATTTCCAATTTTTAGATTCGAGTTGCACTGACGAGATGTAAATTCATCGAAATGGGGCCTTATCTGCAACAGTGAAATTCTAATGTAGTGTTGCGTGTCATTCAAATTGTAATGGTCAAATTCCTCAATGGAAAGATGTTCTCGATAATATCATATCCTGAAACTCTAACTCGGTTGATTCATATATATATATATATATACTTCAAAATGAACAAAGTAAATAGCACACAAAATTACAGTTGATATTTCGAGACCTGTCCGTCTCTTCTTCAAAACACAATAAAACACTATTTTTTAAGTGTATTGTTTATAAAGCCGATGTACGGATACTGACAAAATTCTTTTTTTTACTTCTCATGTTACATCTGTAAACAACAGCATCCAACATGTAGCTCTCGATATTTTGTATAAACATTCGTAGTTTAGTCTTTGTAAATAGGTTTTGTTTGATTGTTTCTACTTTTTTTATTGTGTTTTGAAGAAGAGACGGACAGGTCTCGAAATATCAACTGTAATTTTGTGTGCTATTTACTTTGTTCATTTTGAAGTTTATAATCAGGTCACATTGTATGTATCCGATTGGATCTAGCACAACGGTAGTATTGGTGTTGTTGCTTTGTTTTAGGTTTTATTTATATATATATATATATATATATATATATATATAAATGTATTAGAAATATATGAATGGGTGTCATTTTTTGAGGAGGCATATATATCAATGGGGTAGGTAAAAAATTGTGAGCCGTACACCCGTACCTAAAAATTCTTGAAGTTAATACACCGTGAGTGAACTAATCTAATTTTGACCACAAATAGAACAATTATATGTTTAAGAGAAAATGAACCAATATTACTACAATAAAAAATATATTGGCAATATCAACATTAAACATTAGGAAAAACTAATTTGTATAAAAGAATACTAAAACTTTCTGCATTTAAATCCAACTTGTAATGAGTGAGAAATCCCATCATCATTTTAGATAAATACAACATACATACCCAAATGAGTAAACTAAGCACTTCTTGTTTATCAAGAATGGGTAGGTATTACAGTTGAACCAGTTAGCTATATATCTCTTGTATTTACAATTGAAGTCATGTTTCCTTACATTAAGGTCCCTACAAAATTTGTTAAATAGCTTATTCACAAACTTGTTGCATTATGAAAAAGCAAGTACGCAAGATTCATAGATTTAATAAGCGTGAATTTTGTAGTCCAAAACTCAAAATACAAATTACAATGTATGGCAGTTGCTAGAATTTCATTCCAGACTGGCCGTGTAAAAATGACACGTCCTTAGTAGATCTTAGCCTTCCATTTAGATCGTATTTGTTATTTGCTATATATCAGCTTTTATATACACTAGCAGATCGATTTTGATCTTAAACGGCCATTTCGATCTTGACAATGTCTCAACAGGCTGAACACAATTTTATCAAAAATGCTTTCAAGGACGATCAAGACATGTTAAGACATTTAAGTTAAAACAAGACAAACAAACTGTCTTGTTTGGTATAACAAGTCTTAACAGGTCTTGTTTCTCCTTGAAAGAATTGTCTTAAAAATAATTGAATATCTTAACATGTCTTGACAAAATTGTGTTCAGCATGTTAAGACTATGTTAAGATCGAAATGGCCGCTTAAAATCAAAATCGATCTGCTAGTGATATACATCTTTTGGTTTAGGATCTTCCGTATGTTTTGATTTTATCTTCACTGAAAATTAAGGGATTCATCTTTTCTTCGATGGAACTTCTCTACTAAGCGACTACTAACATCATGTGGTCAACCAAAGTTAAAACTTCGGAAACTTCAATATCAGAGTTTGTTTTCGGACTGACTAACACCGACTGTGACAAAAACGGACTTTTCACTGCAAGTGTGACTGGTGCCACGCGTGGAGCAGATCATGCCTACCCTTCCGGAGCACTTGATGATACCCCAGATTTTTATAGGGGTTCACACTGCTAGTGCTTTAGTTTTGTAGCGTTCTTGTTCATTTTTGTTTATTTGTTTTGTCTTTGTTATACTGTCTCAATTCGTGTTGCTGTGAATTGCCCTGATTTTGGATTTATGATTTTAGAATTTCCCCTTTCCTCCTTCTTGCTTCGGTATTCGTTTGCTGATGTACTTGAATAAAACAATCGTGCATGATATGAATTCGGATACGTCTATTTCGATAACAGATGTCTCCTCAGGGCTGTTAAAACAAAACAAAAAATGGAATTGAAAATTCCACGTTGTGAATTGCTACATTGCAAAACAAATAACAATTTTTTGGAATTTTAATTTAATTATTATTGTGAATTTTTTGTTACGAAATTGAAAAAAAAAAGAAAAAAATGAAGGATCGATGATCATCTTGTTTGTTTTTTGTTTTTTTAGATTGAAGTGATGTAAATTTTTGTGCGAATCTGAACTTTTCTAATTTTTAATAGAACAAGTATAAACCATGTTTAAACATAAGTGAATGTTACATTTATTTAGCAATTTTCGTTTTGGCATTATACTTACTTTACGATTTCTGTGAAAGCCCTAAACATGTCTTTGTTTTTGTCTAATAACTTTGATTTTTCTTGGGGAATGCGTTGCATGGTCAGGTTAAAGTTGAAAGCATGTTTCTCATTTCGCTTATAGGTATTAATCGTACAATCTACAAAATAATATAATGATTAACTAGTAAATGAGTTTTGTATCAATTCACAAACACGAACTCTAGTAGACAACGGTTTTCTCCACATGTATGGGATTGCCGCGATGGTATTTATTGTTTCTGCTATGAAAACAAAAGTATTATCACTAATAAAAAGTTTCGATATTAATTAATGTAGACAGTGACGTTTAACGTTATATCACAAAAAACTAATCAAAACTAGGCAAAAAGCACTATTCCACCGTCATCAATCCTCAAACAAAAGCAAAAGTTCTAAATGACAAAGTGGAGTGTTGAACTTGTTAATCGGTACCTTCATATACCCTACCTTAATAAACTGTAATAAGCATGGTCAAATGTGTAAACTTTGATTTCTCACTTTTGAGACAAAACAGTTCCTATATTTAGCGGTGTGAGATTTCCTTGTCTTGTACCCCCCGATACAAGACAGAAATTGCCAAGCAACGTATTCAGACGTCATTGACGTCGCTTAGGAACGTAGGATGTCAAGTACGGCTTGGTGGTAAATAAATCGTAGTTCGTGATTACAAAAGTGAGAAAATAAATCAAACACCGTTGAAAATACAAGATTTAGAAATCTCAGACACCCTCGGGTAAGATTTCAATGGTTCTCTGACTCGGCAAGCCTCGTCAGAGAAATATTGAAATCTTATCCTTGGATGTCTGAGATTTCTTGATCTTGCCTTTTCACCGGTGTTAGATTCATATATTCCAAATGATAAAAATACATACTATGAGTTATGATAAAAGCCTAATGGTGCCTGCAAGATGAAGAACAGCTATAAAACATTGTTTCAATGCCTTGTCTTACGATGAATTGTTAGAGACTTTGTCTCGTGTGTATTTACTCCGTATCCTTTCTTTAGTTGTTATACATGGTCGTATAGCACTGAAGCTTATTCCCTTGTTTGGTAACGTAATGACCACTTCCATTGACGCTAGGGACCATAAAAAAGTGGAATTTGACTTCATTTAGATGTTTACAACTTTCCAGGTGTATTTTAATAAACCGCACACTACTTCCGATGTCTTGTCAAAACCCCTACGGTTTCCGCTTCTCGAATAATGGAAAGTTCAGGGGACAGGATTCTGATAACCGAGTAACTTTTATGGACATAAATAGAGAATTAGAACTTAAGGGGGTTCGATACTCCATGTGAAAATAAATAGGATTTCAAATGAATGTGATTTTTTGTTAGAAAATTAAAAAAGAAGTAATTTAAGCGAAAAAAAATTGATAGGTTGATGATCTCGTTTTTGAGTTATATGTGATTGAAAATTTGGCGGGAAACTGAACTCCTCGGATTTATCATAGGATTAACATTAGCAAGGTTTGACGATGAATGAATGTGACAGAATAAATAAAAATTAATGAAATTTTGACAGAATGCTCTTTAAGATGTTTAAAATGAAATTATGGGAAAATTTAAGGGGGTCCATGGGCAAAAAATTATAATGCTTTTAAATGGATAAAACCAGAGAATTCCGAAAATCTGACAGAAATCCAAAAACATGAGGAGCGAACCTCCTTAATACCAAAATAAAATTAAAAAAGAACATACTTTATTTTGAGTATCAGACTTTAATTAATAGATACTGACAAAAATCATATCTTACCTTTCATAAAAAGAGTTGTGAAACGCTTGTCAACAACAATAAAAAGTATTACACAGGCAACAAGTATACTGAAGAATACTATCTTCATTATACTCCTTGTTTGTATCTTTAACTCGATTAATTGAGGAAAAAAACATGGGACAATTGTTACACAACTAAACTAACTAGACTTGATTATTTGTTATGGATCGCAACAGTCTTTAAATTAGATTCTCACCTGTATTAAAATCAATATGAAGTTGTCCTTTTGCAGAAAATATTTACATCAGTATATCTAAGAAAAGTATCTTGGAGATATTATTGTCTATTCTAATGTAGTTTGTCATTAATCCTGTTATCTGATTGGTTAATTTAATAATTTTCAAGGTATAGATTTCACGGTTGACATTCCTGAAATTGACACGATTCCTACGCGTTTATAAAATAAAATGGAGGCAATACACATCGCTTCAACTTCTTTGACTGATTGTAAACGTTCGTCCTATGATGACACATATTGAAAGAGATCCACAAAATCGCGACGAGGAGTTGCGACAAGTATCTTTTTACATGAATAACATAGAAACTCCACAAACAGATATCGATGGGCGTCCTGTAGACATGCAGACGACAGCACCCATGCTACAAACAATTCAAATGTTATGTCCGATACCAAAAACATTGCCATCAAAAAGTTGAACAAGAACTTTCGTTAAAATTCACAAACGTAGACTGACATTCAACCAAAGCAGACCTACCTGCACAGACAGTCCATTCCCTACAACACACTCCTTTTCTCTGCGACTGTTTTACGAAAATCCGTTGCTCTCTTCTCCAAATCCAGCAGATATTTTTTCATCAATTAAAAGTAAGATAAAATAGCTTTTAATTCCATTCCTTTATTCATTTTAGGCTAGTAAAATTATGTAGTTTCAGAGGTGAAAATCGGCTGTGGGGTACCGAAAAATGTCCAGCGTTTACATTTTAAATTCCAAATTAACCCATGAACATTTTCCAGACGTTTAGCCTTCCAACTCAAGTATAATATTATTGCAATTGAAATCGATGGAAATCTGTAAATATTCGGGCAATGATATCCATTTGATTTGACGGTGCCTCTGAATGTCCTATTATGAGGCCTGCAAAAAATTCTACTTCCTACGAATCGTGTTGCCATCACCGAGACAACTGTTGGAGTTTCACGCTTTTGACAAGTAACTAACCGTCTGTTCAGCTTTTAATATAAACGTATACATTCAGCAGAAAACAACTCACATGCCAAAATAACGCTATCATATTTTCCAGTCTGGTAATCCTAAATAGATTACAAATATCCTTCCCATCTGAGTGACAGTCGGAAAACCTGTTACTTGGCGCCATATTGCTTGGTACAATGAAATGCACTTTTGTTTTTAAAAAAAAAAAGGTTCATGCCAAATGTGTATTATTTAAAAAAAAATGAATTATTTTATATTGCATCATTTAATTTCAAGTTTTATTTCAATTCAAGACGAAAATAAATAAATTATTGCTTATCTTATATTGAGATTATAATTTCCGTGGAGTATTATTGCATTTCGCCCAGCTTAAGGTAGTTCGATCCTAATAAAAATTTCAGACAGAATTTTTTTCTTTTAAGATATCTTGTAGGTCTTAACCTATATATTCAAAAAAAAAATAAAATAAAAATAATATGTCACCGATCATCTTTTCCCGTTATCGGGCTTTGAAAATTTGGCCAAATTCAGTATTTTTCAGCAATATTTACAAAGAATATATAGGGAACTGTGATAACATGCTTATTGTTTATCTTTCATATAAAATAAATATCAGACAGATTTTTTAAAATTTTTTTGATATTTCAGAGATATACACTAAAGCTATCTGTTACGCTGAAAAAATCTATATGTCACCGTTCGATTAAGAGAGATATTTTATATAGTTTACGAAATAGACAATATTTACGGGAAAAGGGAGCTAATTCGCGGGAAAGTGTATGTCAATCTATTATGACGTCATAGTGAATAGGCCGATACAGGAATATTCCGGTTTGAAAATCAAGTCAACTCCGCATCCGACTCGTGTTTATGCGCCAATCGAATGCGCCGTGTATTAGTGTCGAACTACCTCAAGTCGATTTCAATAATAATTAGTGTAATAAACATCGTTAAAATCTGCAACTACATTAGAATGGAGATAACTTTATTGTATTTGAAGATTTGCAGGCATCAATTTGGGATTTGATGGTCGCAAATTGAGTTTACTGGCGACGCGTTATCTCCTAATTTTAAGCTGTAAAGATGGATATGGTATTTTCAGTAACGTGTAGAATTTCTTGAGATCTGTGATTTGATTGGTTCATATAAAAAATTAAATCAGTTATCAAGCTACTGTTTCCCCTTTTCTATAACAAATAGTGAAAAAATCTAGCTTTCTTCATTTTCTTCTAGAAATCTTTATAAGACAATCTATTGTTGTCATTGAAACTCTATTGGAAGATTAAACAATTAAGTAAAAACTTTCATTTTTGGACAATTTTTTTTTTATTTTGTATTTATTTTCTAGCCATTTACCACGCATGGGGGGTGGATGTAAGAAACGACTTTAACCTCACTGCAATTTTTGTGCCTGTCCCAAGTCAGGAATATGTTGGTCATTAGCTTGTCCTTGTCTTCTTATAGAATTTTTTCTTGAAATTTGGGTTATTGGATGTGGTTTGTTTTCTTTGATTTATTCACTTTTTTACGTTTGGGACCATTTAGTCTTTCTGTGTGGTGTGATGTTCCTCGCTGTGATGAAGATTGTACGGTGAACCTTATTTGCTTTGATTTAGATCGTTTTAACCTGGAGATGGGATGTTGTCTCCTTAACATTTACCCCATTTCCTTTCTTTTTCTTATTTTAGCCAAATATACCATGTGTATTGATGACTACTATAAGATATTAAAGACAAAAGAAGAAAAAACGAAAAATAAAAATAAAAAAGGGGAAAATAAATAAAGGGATGTTAAAGAGAAGGGGACAGCTTGTTTGTTTTCCTTTCTTTTTTCTTTCTTTTTGTATTTAGATTCACATTTAACACTCCTTTTTTCTAAACAATGTTTGAAGACAATTAATGTATCGCTTAGAACAATAAATTGACACATCTGTTGATATATGGTATAGATTTGATATATATTGCGATTTAACAGTGAACTATGGACAGGTTTGAAATGTTGAAAATTCCCATTTTTCATCAATTTTCGGAGAAATATTGAGTTTTGTCGACCAGTGTCTGTTAAAATACCAAATCATGATGTAGTGCATGCAACATTATCATATACAACATACGTTTTGCGTGTTCTCTTTACTTTTATGCAAACATAGATAAAAAAAAAATGACAATGTCAGGGAAAATTTGTTGGGGTAAGGTTAACATTTTCGATATTCAGAGCCACATTAAACACTCCTTGTTTTTCTAAACAATGTTTTAGGGCAATTAATGTATCGCTTGGTACAAATAATTGGCATATATGCAGATATATCCTCCGTATTTGGCATATATAACGATTTGACAGTGAACTTTGGACAATTCTAAATATGTTAAAAATTCCAATTCTTCATCAATTAAAATAAAATATGTAAAAATCGTCTTAATATGTTTTATATTGAAGAAAAATAGATTGAAAAACTAAAAACAATTTTCAGAATTGGGAATTGAGATGTACTTTGGGTTCCCTAGACAATCAAACTTACACAATTTCAATGAAAATATCAAATTTTTCGTCAATATTTCATTGGGGTAGGCGTATGTTTATTGCGCTATGGGACGTATTGGACATAGAAATTGTAAAAACTTTGCTTCTTTGTAAAGAATCAATTGATACCTCGTTTTATAACTCGGAAGCATTTGGTCAACATTTTAAAGCAACTGAAAGAAAAACTTGAACTAAAAACGAAATTTTCCTAAATTTCGGTAGGTTGGTTTAAAAATGGGCCCAATTCCACCAGTGCGTGCAGGTTATGCTCGTGTTAACATGTCTTATTGTGAAGAGGGGATGTTTACGGACTTATAAAATTGGTATGGTTCGGAAGTTGGGGGAAGAGCAACGGGGGTTATTCTAGCCCATTTGTTTGTTTGTAATAAACTATGCTGCAAGTTTTTCTCCTTGCGCCATTCAACAGATTAACAATTTCGTTGCATTTACGTTATAAACATGGAAAGTTGATTCTGATTGCACACTGACAGAAGAAAAATTAGTTTTCAGAAATTAGCATTCAGTTATATAAGTGCATAAAATTTAAAATAGGGGTAATAACAAAGTTACCGAACAGAATTGTGAAGAAGCAAAAAGACAAAATTTCATCGGAAAATTGTTGACCGGAAAAGTACATACTTTGTACAGGTATTTCAAAAGAAATGGAGGGTTAAACCAGTTTTGTGGTGCGCCATACCCAACCCCCATCTTTCCAATTGCGGTAGTGTCCGGTAGCAAATCAACATCATTTAGCTATTGAAAGGTCGTACACATTAAAAAGGAAGTGGTCATCCCAGTATTAAGTGAAAAAAGAGTTCGGACCGAAACTTCAAGTTTTTCTACAAGGGACTGAATCTATTAAAGGCCTTTTTTAATGATTGTACGAGTCGAAATTTTTTGAAGCCTTGATTGATAAAGTGGTAAAGAAGATAACTTTGTCTGTATAATTTGTGGAAGCTCTCACGTAAAGAATCAAATCTGAAACATACACTCCTTAAGCAGAAGAATTATAGTATAACAAACTGACCGTCGTGAAAATTAATAAAAATGTCATGAGTGCCGAACAACGCATATGGTTTAAAAGAGTTGCGGAACTTGTTCAAATTATAAAGACAAGATAACATTAAACACCTACAATGGCCGAAAATTACAATCACAAGCCACAACCCACAAGAAAACTGCACTACAAAAAAACCACAGAATAAACTACAAACAAACATAAATAACTGTAGGAACTCGGTAAAGCCGTTCTTGGTACCGGCGTCACATACTAGATTTTCCCCCTACTCATTTTTCCCCCGGAAAAATGAGTATATACTGGTCCCCCCGGAAAAATGAGTATATACTAATTTTTCTCCCCTGAATTTGAGGGGAGAAAATTGAGTATATACTAGATTTTCCCCCTTTGTCCAAATTCATACTAGAATTTCCCCCTTGGCTTAATGCGAAATAACTTCACTGCCTATATAACAAATGTAAAAATTACTTTAGAACCCATTACATGTATTAATTCGAATTCAAATCACGTTCATTTTGTACTTGAAATTAATTCGATAATAATATATAATTCATCGTATTTTTTTTTTCTTTTTTGTTAAATATAACGAATAGCAAATGTCTCACTTTATGTTTATTCAAAATTGTATAGCTACTTTTGCCCCAAAAAGATACAAATATAGTAAAACGACTTGGATGTAATCTTTCTCTTATTATTTCTGATATAAAATTACTACTGAACCAATTTCTACCAAGATAGTGTATGAAGGTCCTATACACAAAAGATTACCAATTTTGTTCCTATTCCCAAAAACTCGATTACAAGTGCAGAACACATCTTAATTGGACAAGCTAAGGAATAAATATTATCTCGGTCTTCTCTTTTGATACTGTTGAAGCTTACTAATAAACAATGAAAGGGAATGCACATGAGACAAAGTCTCTACAAGTGCAAGGTAGGAACCAAGCAATGGAACAAAACATAAATTGTTGTTCTTCATTTCGAAGTCACTATGAGACTTTCAAAAATACCTTTATTTATGCCTCAATGTAAGTTCAAAACAACTACCCTCTCGGTTTGAGCGGAGTTACTCAGTGTGAATTAAGTTTCCGCATATGCGCATTTCGAAAACCTATGTCTCTTTAGTGCAGATAAAATCTAAAGGTTTCGAAATATGCTATATCCTTGTCTTTACTGGTAATGGATGCACGATCGTCAACAAACCTAAATTAAACTAGCAAACTGCTCTTACAATCACTGTCATCCGTTGCCCGACAAAAGCATTAGTCTAGAAGCTAGTGGATAATAACAACATCTAGACAAACACACAACACTCATCAAGTCGCCTGTAAGAAAACTTGGCATTATCAAATAGTGTGATGTGCGCACTCAATCTCCGAAACAGAGGTGCATAGCTTTTCCTACGTCAGATATCTGACGTAGGAAGAGCTATGCACCTCTGTTTCGGAGATCGGTGCGCACTATGAACAGGTGGTCAGAGTAACATTTGGAAATTACGAAAAAAAGAGATATAAAATGAAAAGATTGAAAGTTATGATAGTATATAAATATGAGAAATTATCAAGCCAAAATTTACAAGATTGATGAAGGCGCTGTGGGGTCCTTATTTCGTTATGATCTGCCAACAAACATGGCCTCCAGCATCCGGTATTGTTAAAAATTAAGCATTTGATATAGCTAAAAAAGTAAAAAGATAATTTGTTCAACAACTCCAAAACTATACAAAGGATTTTTTTTTAGGGGGGGGGGGGTAATCATATATGGATTTTTATCTGAAGAGCTCAGATGGGCGACAGTCTCTGCCTTTGCGTTTCTAGTATATAATATGTGTGCATAAGGGATGCATGGTTTTTCCGGAAATTGATAAAATTAGAGTGAAGCAAGCCCACAATAACCACAAGCCATAAATCGGAAACGATGCGCTCAGGTAATTTCTTTGAAATTCTTATAAAACGGAAGCGTATTGATGCAACATAAAAAATATATCGGAAATATGAGATAATATCTCTCATAATTATGAGATATCATTTCATAATTAGGGGATATTATTTCATAAGTATGAGCAAGGACATATAATGAGAGGATAAGCATCTCGTGATAAAATGGAAATATATCGCGAGATGAGAGTTTTGGAGCACTATCTTTAAAGCAATAAAACAACATAATTATAATAATGATGGTCCCATAAATTATTCTAGCAGTGCAGTAGATGTCATATTTTACGAAATTATCAATTTTGTGAAATTATGTGAGCAATTTTTCAAGCTATTAAGTGCAAATTATGGTGCATTTTTTACCGATGTAAACCGGAAGTGACAAAAAAAAATCAATAAAAATATTTTGATTACAAATTTCATTCACGTGTGTTGCAGAAAGTACTTGCTATAATGACACGAAATTTACTCTAGCAACGTAAAAATGTTTCAGCTTTCAGAGAAACACAATTTTATAATAAAAATCGGTGTACAACTTTTTCAGTAGATAGCTGCAAAGTGAATGCATATCAAACGTCCCGCCACAGATTTTAAAATGCAAAATGGATTGTGTAAGAGTTGCATATCCTTCTCATTATAAGTCCTTGGTATGAGATAATTATCTCATAATATAATGAGATGCTATTTCATAATTATGCGGTACTATTTCACAATTAGGAGTTACTATCTCATACTTTTGAGATGATTATCTCGTAATTATGAGTTGATTATCTCGTAATTGTGAGATATACAAGTATTTCATAATTACGAGATTTTTTCATGTGGCATCGGTACGCTTCCGTATTATACGGACATATAAATATAGTACACAATTCAAAATTTTAATTAATAAATGGACATTTCAGGTGTACTTGTTCTTGAAAGACTTTCTCGAATGGAGACACTTTCATACTTTCATTTTTTTTTAATTTTTTTTTGTAAATTCAAAATGTAAATTATATATGGGTTTAATGTTAAAGCTACAGAGGTTAGAGTTACCGATATGAAAAATGAAATCACTTTCGTGTTCTAACCCCTTTTCGTTTCTTACATTAGACTATTAAATTTGCAACATTCTAAAATACGGCGGAGATAACTATAATTTTAAGTTCACTGATATTATTATCTTATGCAGCTGATAGGGAATAATACATGGCAAAATCCGTATCACATGCCGTATCATCCTGAGTTACCAATATCAGCACGGGGGCCTCTGGCCCGAGGGCTGATATTGGTCAAGGGATGATACGGCATGTGATACGGATTTTGCCATGTATTATACAGTTTATCATATATTTAAACAGAGGACTACTAATCCGAAAAATACTGTCAAAAATTGAAATCGGTAAGAGAAAATGCATGTATTTTGTGAAGAGGAAAATTTCAAAATGGGCGGAAAGGACTAGAAGTTTTGGACTAAATCTAACATGTAAATGAAAAAAGTTTGCTAGATTTTTTAACTGATCCTCACAAAACAATTTCACCTCAAACAAATCTTTGTTGTCCACCCAACCCCCAAATTTTTATGTCCACCAATTTTTTGTGCCCCCCCCCCCCAATAAAAATTGTCGCCCCAAAAAATTTAACCCCGAATTTTTCTTTATAAAGAAAGTAAAATTGAAAAAAATTTTTTTCGAAAAAGGGTATGTGATAAAGGGTAAGCCATGCAATAAAGGGTATGCGATAAAGGGTAAGCCATGCGATAAAGGGTATGACGTAATAGTGTGAATACGGAATGAACGTCATGCACTGTATCACATATTCAAAACGTCTGTATTTATTACTAAACATATGATAAACATATCTAAGTACTGGAAAGTCTTTTCTGTTAGCCCTTTCACATTATTGATATTTATTTGTAGGGCTGATTTTCATAAGTATATATCTATACCCCGGTTGTGTTCATTTGATTAACCTTGTTCCTTGCTATCTTGCTTTCTTTGGAGAGTTTCAAGATTAAATAACAGATAACGTCGAGGTCGTTTCCTTACCTGTCGTTTGCAAATTCTTCTTTATAAAGGGGGAAAATTTATTATGGGGAAAAACCAGTATGTGTTTAAACATACCAGATTTTCCGCAGGAGGGAATTCTAGTATATACTAATTTTTCCCCGGGAGAAAATTCAGTATATACTAGATTTTTCGGGGGATCTGAGTATATACTCATTTTTCCGGGGGGAAATACTAGTATGTAACAACGGCACTATCAAAGGCTATCTGTAGGGTTAAACCGGTTTATGGGCATCCAAAGCCCCTTTTTCTCTATCCCGTTTCCCTATATTATAATAAAATACGAATAAAACTCTTTGACTACTATCTTGAAAAGAAACGTTATTTAGAAAGAAGGGTTAAAAGTGCTCAAAGTTGGAATATTACTGGACATGTTAGGAAAATTGATAATTTTGAAATTAAAATCATCCCTTTTGTAATAAATTGAAGAACTGAGATGATCATTGTCTTAAATGTTAGTTTCGCTCATAATTCTATGCGGATTCAACTCAGCGCAAGTCATCAAGTCATGAGCGATTAGCATGTTTGACGTGTTATTTTTCTCATTGAAGCTATCCTCCATATTATGCTCATACATATATATGTGATAACCTGACCCGCCTTACCAATATTTACACAATAAATACTGTAAACATAATTTCTAACAGATTGAAATTCCTAAGAGCAGTAGATGTGAGGTAAGACCTTTTGGGGTCGGGTGCTTTTTCGACGTAAATTTGACGACGTTTTTACTGATACTCTTTAAATTTAAGTCAAATTCGTAAAACGGTGTTTTATCTGCCCTTTTCAATGCAAAATAAGTGAGAATCGAACCCTCAGTCGATTATTTCCTAAAATGATGAAAACATGTGCCGGATGTACAACATACAACAACTTGATACGCAGAATGTGTGTTAAACATCCAATCTACAGGAAACAGATATGGAATATGGAAATCAAAAGATGATTTATGTTGGACGGAGATTTTCGTTTCGTTTTCAATGAATATTCCTCATTTTGGAAAACGTTTTACAAATACATGTATAGAGTAAACACACATAAAACCCAAGACAGAAGAAAATTAACAAGTTCCAATCAGCAAGCTATAGAACTAAATATTTCTTATCAAAGGTGTAATAAAGCTAAATTAAAGTAAACTCGTTCCTAGTTATGTAAGCTAGTCATAAAACTTTTTCTCTATCTGATAAAATCTTGAATCTCTGTGTCTTTATTTGCGAATTAGTCCATGGGGTGAACTCATTTTCTGTGAAACCCCTCCCAGTAGTACCAAAAGGCCGATTCTGCCGCACTCATGCCAAATCCTGCATAAAAATCCCTACCTCGAGGGTAAAATGCAAACGGACGGCATTCCTATTGATCATAGGGTAAATACAAGAATTATGTCCTTCGCACGGAGCATAAGTCAGTCTCTACAGGACACCTTAAATAAAGGTGTCCCTACGTCCGAGATTGAAATAAATAAAGATATGGCGTCCAGAAGAAATAAGATGGATCAGTTCCAGGATTTCTTTCTGGAGAATGAGGAAGATTTGGAAGATAACACCCCCCCCCTTAAAAGCAGCATCAGTGCTGCAATGCCCCCAACCTGGTGCAGATGGATGAGCACAACCAGCAGTGTCAAAATTGTGGGATGGAGCAAGTCCAGCGATTTGAGCATCAACCAAGGGAGCAGAAGACCACCTGCGGCTACCCACTCAAGAGGAAGAAGGGGCAGTTCTGCAAGAGCAAGCCCGGGAAGGATGGTCTCTGCTGGAGACATGATAGGCAACCACGCGAGACGGAAGAAGAGACCATTCCCGTCGAGGGTAAGATGGTGGTTGAAGAGACCATGAAGACCCTCCGCCAAATCGCTAAGGATGAGGGTCTGAAGGGGGTCAGCAGGAAAAGTAAGGATGCCTTGGTGAAGCTCATCGAGGAGAAAACCACCCGTAAATTTACCCGTAAGGAAGTCTTCAGCAAGAAGCAACTGAAAGCACTCGCTAAGAATCGTGGCCTCACCAAGTTCTCCCGCCTCAAGAGGGAGGATCTCATTCAGCTGGTTGAAGAAGATATCAGAAATGCCCCAGTCGAGGATGAGATCAAGGTCACCGATAGGCGTCAAGCGCTGAATGGTGTATTTGGCACGGTCGCCATTGAACCCGTAAAGTCGCATGACGTGACCACATATCTCAAAGTAAGTCGGAGCACAATCTTCACCACTATCTCAGATGCTCTCGCCAAAAAGAAAGGATTGAAGGTTCACTTAGTGCTCCTAGCAGAAATGGTGAAGACCAACCCCGCGACCGGAGAAAATATCTACATCATCCCTTATTTCCGATCAGCTCTTACTACCCTGACCCAATCATCCGACCTCGAATTGGAGATTGCCTTCATGATGGAGTAGATCAAGGAAAATATGGCTAAGTACATGCGTGAAGGGAGCGGATGGACTTTCGGGCACGTCGTGAAGCTAGAAATCCACCTCAACCAATTCAAGCCACTCAAGGGGGTTCCTTCTTACCAACCCCATCGGCTCTCGCGAAAAAGAAGGCGATCATCAATGTGAAAAATGAAGATGATCACTGCTTCAAGTGGGCAGTGCTGGCGGCCCTTCACCATGAGGATGTCGATCAGAAATCCACCAACCGCGTATTTCAGTACAAGAAATGGGAAGATGAGCTTTGAAGGCATTGACTTCCCAGTCTCGCTCAAGGCGATCGATAAATTCGAGAGGCAGAATCCCATCATCAACGTCAACGTCTATGGCTTCAATGGCGTAATGGAGGGTGAAGATGAGGAAGAGGATATTCAGATATACCCCATGAAGATATCCAAGAATATCCACGTAGATCTCCTCTTCCTAACCCACGAATACAAGCAGCTTTACTGCTGGATCAAGAGCCTCTCTCGACTTCTGAGCTCTCAGGTGACGGAGCACGGTCATGAGTTTTTCTTCTGCCGAAGATGCCTCAGTCATTTTTCCAGGCAGGATATCTTAGACGAGCATATGGAATATTGCAGTCAGAAGGATGCGGTCAGGATCAAGATGCCAGAAGAAGGGACTGCCATAGCCTTCCACAACCACGAAAAGATGACTAGAGTCCCCTTCGCGATTCACGCGGATTTCGAGTGCTTCACGGAGAAGCTCAGCACCTGTCAACCGGATCCATCCCACTCCTACACGAAGGCCTACCAGCTCCAGCGACCATCAGGCTTCTGCTATTACGTGAAGTACGCTCATGGGGACTACAAAGATCCGGTTATCTATTGCGGTGAGGATGCAGCCATGAAATTCGTAGAGTGTATGGAGGAGGAAGTGCAGGCCATTGGCAAGCTATACAAGGAGAATAAGCCCATGGTGATGACCGATGAGGACAAGGAGGGCTTCGAAGAAAGCACGCACTGCCACATTTGCGAGGATGAATTTGGATTGGATAAGGTTCGGGACCACGACCATCTTACTGGGAAATATCGTGGCGCAGCACACAACGAGTGCAATCTAGACTTCCAGCTCCCGAAGCACGTCCCCATCCTCTTCCACGACTTGAGTGGGTATGATTCCCACATCTTTGTCAAGGAGCTTGGATTCACCGAGGGTAACTGCATCCCCAATACCGATGAAAAATATATCAGCTTTTCCAAGAAGGTGGGAGATCTAGAAATGAGATTCATCGATTCGATGCGCTTCTTACTCGGCTCGCTGGATAAGCTAGCCAAGAACCTCACCCCCGACCAATTCAAGACCGTGAAAGCAAGATTTGGCGATCGCCACGAGCTGATGATCAGCAAGGGGGTATTTCCCTACGATTATATGGATGGGGAGGCTAAGCTGAAAGAGACTCAGCTCCCACCCAAGGAATCCTTCTACCGCACACTCTCCGGGGAGAGCATCACCGACGATGACTACGCGCACGCTCAGAGGGTCTGGGAGACCTTCGAGTGCAAGACCCTACGCGACTACCATAATCTTTACCTAGAAACCGACGTCTTGCTGCTGGTGGATATCTTCGAGAGTTTCAGGGATATCTGTCAGACTCACTATGGGCTTGATCCCGCCAACTACCTCACATCGCCTGGATTGTCCTACGATGCCGCCCTCAAAACCACTGGGCAAAGATTGGAGCTTCTTTCCGATCCAGATATGCTGCTGATGTTCGAGCAGGCGACCAGGGGAGGAGTCGCCATGATCTCCCATCGCTACGGCAAGGCTAATAATCCCTACATGACCGACTACGACGCCTCTCAGCCCACCAAGCATCTCACCTACGTCGATGCCAATAACCTCTACGGGTGGGCGATGACGCAGCTTCTCCCCACGGGAGATTTCGAATGGATCGAGCCAGAGAAGATCGATATGAGATCTTGGAATACCCCGACGACCACGAATATGGCGCCATGGTAGAATGCGATTTCGAATATCCTCGGGATCTTCACGACGCCCACAACGACTACCCTCTCGCGCCCGAGACCGTAGAGATCGACAAAGTCCGCAAGCTTGTACCTCATCTAGGCAAGCGTGAAAAATATACCCTCCACTATTGAAATCTCAAGATGTATTTGGAGATGAAGCTTACGAAATGCCGTCGGATCATCAGGTTCAGGCAATTCCTATGGCTCAAGCACTATGTGGATCTGAATACCGCTCTTCGCACCAAGGCCAAGACCGACTCCGAGAAGGATTTCTTCAAGCTCATGGTTAACTCAGTCTTTGACAAGATCATGGAGAATATCCGGAAGTGCGTAGACGTCAGATTGGTCACCACCGAGAAGCAGGCCTTGAAGCTCGTGGCCAAGCCCAACTTCGAACGTCGGGTGGTCTTCACCGAGAATCTAGCAGCCGTCCACATGAAGAAGACCAAGCTGAAATTCGATAAGCCGATCTACCTAGGAGCCTGCATCTTGGATATTTCGAAGCTTCTCATTCTCCACTATGGATTTATGAGGAAGACGTACGGTGATCGCGCTCGACTTCTCTTCACCGACACAGACAGCTTGGCCTATGAGATCCAGACCGATGACTTCTACCAGGATATCGCTCCACACGTCAAGGAAAAATTCGATACGTCCAACTACCCGGACGAGCATCCCTCTGGCATCAAAACCAGCGTGAATAAGAAGATCATCGAGAAATTCAAGGACGAATGCGGTGGTAAGGTCATGACTGAATTCGTGGGGCTCCGGGCGAAGCTATACGCCTTCAAGGTGGAAGACGGTGAGACCACCAAGAAGGCGGAAGGGAGTCACGAAGAGCGTTCGCGAGCACAGCATCGCCTTTGAGGACTACAAGCGATGCCTCACCACCCAGCGAGAAATCCATCGTCCAATGAATATCATCCGGAGCCATCTCCATCAGATCTACGCCGAGCAGATCAACAAGATCGCGCTTTCCGCCAAAGACGGTAAGCGTCACATCCTCCCAGATGGCATCAGCACCCTTGCTCATGGACACTATCGAATCACCCATGGCTAAGCCCCTCTGCACTTAGTAGGCTCTGACGGGTGCGGATGCCCATCCAGACTGGCCATACTTAGATAAATGAGCAGCATACGAGTGCACAGCATCCTCCTCCCCCACCAGCCCCTCTCGAATCTAGATTTGGAGGAAGCTGCCAAGGCTCTTCATATCCCCCATTTCAGAGGGGTATTCATGCACAATGCCTTACCACCCACCCCACGCCCCATCGAATGTGGCATCCTGAATCAAGACGATCGCGATGGCCCTGGCACGCACTGGACGTGCTGGCATAAGCATGGAGGACTCAAAGTCTACTTCGATCCATATGGCCTACCCTCACCCAACGAGATCGTCGACTATCTGAGACCGGAGATTCGATATAATACCGATGAGCTTCAGCGTCGAGGCGACGTGGTCTGTGGGCACTTTTGCTTGCACGTCTTGAAGCTTCTTTCGGATGGTTGGACGCTCGAGGAGGTCATCTTCGACCTATAGATAAATGGATGAATTTGGATCTCACTCGAGGAAGCGCATGCCCGTCTGGCGGATGCTTCAGGATCTCAATATGAGCGATCATCGCATCACCAGTCTTGGATTACCGCGAGATAGCTCAGACGCAGTGACGAAGAAATGGGTCATTCAGCGGCTGAAAGAAAGTATGAAAAGTATCGATGACCTAGAGGCCGAGCTTGGTGCTACCCAGAAAGCTCACGAGGAAGAAAAGAAACGCTTCGACCGCATTGAGAAATATATGGCAAAGTGCCTACCCATGGCAGGTGGTAAGATGGAAGGGGATATCGATATGCAAGGTCATGCGATCCACAATCTGCCAGAAGGGACACGAGCAGACGAGCCGGTCACCAAGGGATGGTATGCTAAAAATTGGCAGGAAGCGGTCAGTGCGAAGGATCGAAGCCATGGATAAAAAGATCACGTCTCACCATGGATAGCTTCACAGCCTTTCTGGTCTCTCTTTCGAGGGACCGGAAAGACTACTGGTTATTGCCAGTCAGACTCTTTGACCCATGAATTGAAAGACTTAAGATATCCCAACCACTTCATGAAGATTTCCTTCACCCCTCCCCTGGTTCGCCGCCGTAGGATGTGAAAATCCTTGAGGCGATAGGTTCGTGGTTGCATCGCTAGGGTCTGAAAGATGGTGAAGACTTCCTCAGTCCAGCGCGGAGTATATCCCTTCTCGAAAGTGCCCTTCTTCTTGATGATCCGGACTTCATCGCCAACGTCGAATCGATGAGGCTTCATGGGTGGGAGATCTCCGTAAAGATTCCAAAAGACCTTAGCCTCGTGCTCTTTCTTGCTGGCATCGGTGGGACTCATCTTGATGGATCGATGCTTGGTGGTATTATACTGGCGGACGAGATCCTCCAAGACGGGGAGATAGGCGCGCGTGCTATTGACTGAGTACTTGGACATCTTCTCCTTCATGGTACGATTCCAGCGCTCCACCACGCTCGATTTCTCCTCATTCTCCGTAGAGTAGAGCTCGATCCCATGCTTCTGCAGTAGATCTTTCATCTCACGATTATAAAATTCCGTGCCCTTATCGGTCCATAGCTTCTCGGGCTTGCGATCCTTGAAGACGGTTCGGAAGGCATCTCGCACAGTCGCACCTTTCTTATCTTTGAGTGGCACCAACCAACCATACTTGGAGAAGACGGCGATGATGCTCAAGAGGTATTTGAAGCCTCGATTATCGCGGGAGAAGGCGCTCATATCTACGAGATCGGCTGCCCAGGTCTCATCCACCCCTCCTACCACCACGCGCCTCTTCTCGAATTTGTGTCGGACCGGCTTATGCAGCTCTTCGGCTAGCTCATCCGACCAGCGCACTTTTTTTTCACGCCCAGCCCAAATCGAGCCTTGGTGCCAATGACGATACTTCGATCCATGCGCTCGCGAGGCGTGGGCTGCTGAATGCCGTCCAGCTCCTTGCGCATGGTCTTATCACAGATGGAATTGCGGGTGGTCGTATCCTGATGCTGAGCATAGCAGAGATCGTGATGATATGAGGCCTTATCCACGCGATTGATGGATTTCGACCAGGGCTTGGGAGTGCCGTCTGCCTTCAGACGCTTATGAAGCTTGGTGCCGGGGCCGGTGAAATTATGCCTTGGTAAGTGCATCTCCACGGGCATGCGATTGAGCATCTTATTCCAGAACCCGGCGCCAGACGCAGCGATGAGTTGGGATTTCTGGGAGCCGCAGACGACGCAGGTTCCGACCTTCCGCAGCCTCCCATTGCTTGCCACCACCTCACGGACCCCTAGCGTATCGGTGGGCTTTCGACATTTCAAGCAGAACATTGCCATTTTATATAGATAAATGGACGTTGAAGACCTTACCTACGATGAGCCTACCACCATTAGTAGGCATAATCACTTTCTCCTCCCACAGCGATCCATCCGAGGTCTGATCATCGGAAAATCGGACTGCGGCAAGACGACGCTGCTAAATACGATCGCATACGATCGACTCTACGTCTTCGGGAAATCGCTCCATCAGCCCATTTATCAGCTGCTGCAGCGAGCGCTGGGGAAAGAATTTTCGAAAGACAATATCCGCGAGCTTCTTTCCATCAAGGATCGCTATCCGCACTCCTTGATCGACGTGGTGGATGCGATGAAGCCCCCGCCAAAACCAAGTGGTATCGAGCCTTTCTTCTTCGAGCAGGTGACCGACGTACCCGACCCACGCGACCTCGACCCCTCTCGTAAGAATCTCGTGGTCTTTGACGACTTGATGCTCAGCAAGCAGAGCAAGTGCGAAGACTACTACGTGCGTGGGCATCATAATAACGTCGATTGCTTCTACCTCTGCCAAAATTACTTCAAGCTCCCTAGGCAATCGATCCGGGAGAATGCCAACTTCATCTTACTCTTCGAGCAGGAAGCCAAGAATCGCGATCATATCCACCGGGATCATTGTAGCGATCTCACCCCGGCTCAGTTCGATACCCTATGCAATCGCTTTTGGGCCAAGCCTCACGGATTCATGACCATCGATCTCACGAGCCCCAAGACGAATATAAAGTATCGATGCAATCTGGACGAGTTCTATCGAGTATAAGATAAAGAATGATGCAGGAATTTTTCCTCGAAAATCAAAGGGACTTAGATCGGAAGAATGCCCTCAAGCCCCAACGACCACCCCCTAAATGCAAGCACCGCTGGGATAGAGTGCTTATTAACGATGAGATCCTAGGATATGACTGCAGCAGATGCGGTGCCGAAAGGTATGCTCACCACATTGATGACCAGGATTTCAAGGGAAGGTCCTATAATTCCCATCCCCGCCGACGACCATCGCTCGGCCCCCAGTGCTGCATCAAGACGGTTCGCGGTCATCAATGCACGTACCCTTCAATATTGCCAAGCGATAAATGCAAGAGGCATTCGAGGCTATTTCCTAAGGCGTGCTGCCGGTGTGGATCTCCGATCGCTCGCGGTAAGGCTTTGGACCGTATCCGCCAAGAGATTATTCCCATGCCCAAATTTGCCACTCTCTGGTCGGGCGTAAAAGTCCGGATGGTAATGGGGTACGATCATAAAATCGCGCATAGGATGGAGGTCTTCTGCTCCCCCAAATGCATCAACGCCCCAAAGCGTTGAATCCATCGCCTTCCAACGCCCCATAGCGTTCGTTCCAACGCCCTATAGAGTTCGTTCCATCGCTTAGGGGCGTTCGATCCATCGCCTAGGGGCGTTCAATCCATCGCCTAGGGGCGTTCGAGATGCTATAAATAAAATGACGTTCATCAAGATCACCGATCCTAAGCAGCGTGATGCGCTTGCTAGGGACCTGCAGGAGACCACGCGTAATATTCAGGCTAATGATATGCAGCATCGTCTGGATAAGATCGGACTCAGTCGCGATCTTTCCAAGATATTCAAGCCCGTCGTCGAGACGCAAAAGGAGACTGCTTCTCAGATCACCAAAAAGATCGATGATCTCACCCTACCCGCCCCCATGCCTGCCCTTCCTCCTACCGCTGCCGAAGGCGATGACGATCCACTACCCATCGGGCAAGCTCTGACTACCAATCTCGGTCCGCGAGCCACCCATTACCTTCAGCTCAGTATGACTCCCAAAGCCGATCATACCTTTGGATTGCGAGTGGAAGACGGCGCCATCATGATCGGGAGTCTCCCCGACACTTTCGCTGGTGACGATATCATCATCGATGACGAGCGCTATAGGGGTACCCCTTGCCTATGGGAGCTCATGGTCATGAAGCATCCCGAAGATTTCGAGGTGGACGACCTAAATACCTATGGCGATATCCTACGAGCATCGAATGCCATGTATCAAGGTAATTCTACAGTCTCGCAGACCCCCAATGCTAGCAAAGGCAAGAAGTGGAAGGAGATCGTCTCGTACCTCTATAAGCAGGAGTGTATGGGAGTGGGGTCCGGGCCGTCTTTCTTCCCAAATGCTTCGACCAGTTGCTGGATCGCCTCGATCTTTGCGCTGCTGCCTATAAGGCTGGGAATAATGGGGTGCGCAACGAAATCGTGGCCATCTTCGACGCCATGAAGAAAGCCAAGCATATCAGCAGGAAGGAGTACGAGACGCTGCATCGAAAGCTCCTCTAAATAAATGCCTTTAGTAGTGAATCACGGATATCGTCGGAGATATGTAGTCGGTGGGCGAGGATTATTCGATACCATCGCCAGTCTGGCCGGACGAGTATTCACCTCTTCTGCCGCGAAGACGTTGGGAAGCAAGGCCGTCAGCGCCGCTTCCAATGCAGCCATCAAGGGATTGGAGAAAGGAGCGACGAAGGCAGTAGACCACGTCGTTCATCGAGTGACTCGCAAGAAGCCCAAGAAGTCCCAATCACCTGCTACCAAGACCAAGAGGACCCCTCAGCAGCAGACCCACCTCAATAATCTCATCTCGGGTGGTGGTATCGCAACCATCCACGACTTCGTCCAGCGCTATAAATAAATATATGATGGCTGATATGCTTACTATCGCCGAAGGACTGACTTTCGACGAAAGCGTCCAGGAGTACGAATTTTTTGAATACCATCCCATCACCGGGGCGCAGCTGAATAGGTCCGGTACTGAGATCCGCCTCAGCATCTAGTCGCAGGATCTTTTCCTTCATCCCTCCGAGAGCTACCTCTTGCTGGAAGGAAGGCACCAGAAGAATGATGGGTCGGCCTATGCCGATGCTAACCTCATCTCCCTCATTAATAATGCAATGATGTTCCTCTTCAAATCCATCAGCTACAAGCTCTCCGGGCAGACGATCGAACATTTGAACGATCCGGGGGTCGCCACCACAATGATGGGCCTACTCAAGTATCCAGACGATTTCTCCAAGTCTCAAGGCCTCAGTCAGCTATGGGTGAAGGATACCTCTGCAGAGGCCGCTGCTGAGAATCTGAGATTTGCCGCGCGCAAGGCCTACGTCATCGCCAAGCCTGTCAATAAGGGGACCTTCTCCTTCACCATCCCCTTGAAGCATGTCTTCGGTTTTGCCCATGACTGCGAAAAGCTGGTCTATGGATTCAAGCATAAGCTCACACTCGTCCGCGCCTCGGATGATGACGCCATCTTCCGGGATGCTGCCAATATCAACGACCCTGGTAAGATCGTCCTCAGCAATCTCTCATGGTTCATTCCCCACGTGATGCCTTCCGACGAGCAGAAGTTGCGCCTCTATAAGACCATCGAGAGCAAAGTGAAGCTAGATATCGGATTCCGCATGAGGCAGTGCGATTCGATTATCGTCCCGAAAGTCGTGAATTCAACTGGCGCCATTCCACCCGAAGCAGTCCCGCAAGACCCCGATGGATGATCGTCGCCTTCCAGACCGATAAGAGTAACGACCAAGAAGCCAACCCTGCCATCTTCGACCATTGTCGTGTGAATGATATCTGGGTCACCTTGAATTTCCAGAGATATCCCGCCGTGGGTCATCGTGCCTCTTTCACGAATCAGAAGGTCTCCAGGCTCTATAAGGAGGCTGCCGATTTCCGTGGGAAATTCTTCAACATGGATCATTTGGTGAGCAATCCAGGCATCGCCCCTGCCGACTTTACGGATCTCCATCCCCTTTTCGTATTCGACGTCTCCAAGCAGAGCGAGCGCCTAAAGAACTCAACGATCGACGACGTCTATATCAAAGTCAGATTCGATCAGAACGTCATTGCCAATAGCCGAGCCTACGCTTTGGTCATCTCCGATGGCATCCTCCAATTCGAATCCGATGGTCAGAAGATGAGCGTCGTCTTCTAAAGCTGAGCTCTGCAGTAAATAAATGGACAAAATTCATATTCAGCTACTGTTTGCCATCCGACCCGCCGAAGTCTTCACCATCCTGGTGAAAGCCAAAAACCTTCAGAAGCACTACGACGGTTTGAAGATTGGAAGCAGAGACTGGTACAGTGGAACCTGTCTAATCCGACACACTGTGGGACCAAAAAAATGTGTCAGATTATACAGGATGTCGGAATACCCAGGTTTAAAATCTTTGAAAAGCTATCTTTAGGACCAATAAATAACGTCGGATTTGACAGAATGTTGGAATACTCAGGTGTCGGATTAGACAGGTTTCACTGTATCCACTTTCTACGTCGCCACCTGTAAATAAATGGACGAATCACTTTTGCGAAAAATCGCCACCAATACCGAACCCAAGCATGGGTTCTCCTTCATCGTCTCTGGTGATGATAGTCAGATCCTGACCCGATTCAACCCACCCCTCCGACTGCGCCAAGAGAAATCTTACGAGATGGCCCTCGTGAATCTTGAGACCTACTACTCCATCCCCAATATTCATGCTGGAAATAATTCCTTCCGCTACTCCCCAGACGAAAGTGCCCGCTGGTTTCCCATCACCCTGAGCACTGGCTCCTATGGCATCGACGATATCAATGACGAGATCCAGCGACAAATGAAGCTCAGCAAACACAAGGCTAAGATCCTTCTCGATGCCAATCGCGCGACTCTGAGAGCAACGCTCACCCTCGCCAGAAGCTACCAAGTGGATTTCGATGTGCCCAATAGTCTGAATACGGTGCTAGGATTCGATCCCAAACGTATACCTATGACCGACGCATGAATGGATACGTGGAGGGTGAGCATATCGTTGATATCATCAGCATCAATAGCATCCTCGTGAATAGTGATATCATCCAAGGTAGCTACGTCAATGGCACCCAGCAGTCCATCATCTATAGTTTCTTTCCCGGGGTCGATCCAGGCATGAAGATCATCCAGACCCCTAAGAATCTGATCTACTTACCCGTGACTCTGAAGACCATCAATCAGATGCAAACCTACCTGACCGATCAAGACGGTCGCCCCATCGATCTGCGAGGTGAGCATCTCACCATTCGCTTTCATCTGCGTGAGGTATAAATAAATGGATTATCAAGAGTATGGTCTCAACTTGACGAAAGGTCAGGCAGAGAAGATCCAGAGTGCAGCAAAGAAAGGTTGCCCGGTGAGCGTCCGATTGCTGCATGCCAACCTATCTGGTGGGCAAAAGATGTTCCTCACTCAATGACAGATCCAACGCATCACCAAGCTCTTGCAGAGTGGTAAGGGTGGTATGGTCTTGGAGATGAGCCCAAAGAAGGTGAGGCATAACGTAAAGGAAGGTGGATTTCTCCCCATGCTTGCAGGTCTCGCCTCTGCTGCGCTACCCATGCTAGCTAAAACCGTGCTACCTGCTTTGGGTGTAGGTGCCTTGAGCGGTTTGGGTAGTGCAGCCATCCAAAAAGCTATGGGATCTGGATTATATCTCAAGAAGGGTGGGACAGTATGCTGCGTGAAACCTCAGGGTCGTGGTCTGCATCTCAGTCCAAGTACTTTGCCATATACGTACGGTGATGGATTGTACTTGAAGAGTAGAAGTCGGCTCTACGATGGTAGTGGATTGATCCTTGGTCCCAATAGTCCCTTCAATAGTATTCCCCTGCTAGGCATGCTTCTCTAAGGCCCTTAGATAAATAGTTGATGAAGTAGATGGTAGACTCGAGGATTTCCTGGATTCCGAGGTTCAGAAATATGCCCGCATGCTTCGCAACTATAAGCGACTGGATAAGGTGGTTTCCACTATCCAAGCTACAGCCTCCATCAGCAGTCTATTGCTTACAAGTGGCACCATGGGGTCGGCTTTGACCGGGATCGGTGCTGTGGCCTCCCCCCCCCTTGGATCCCTCGCTTGCCTGAGTGCGACNACCACCCTAGTGCTCTCGCTGATCGCCAAGCGAATCGTCAAGAAGAAGAAGAAGCATCGCGATACTCTCCGCTTGGCCAGATTTTATCACTCTCAGCTAACGGGTGAAGATGATGCGCCTGTTGTCTGCCTGAAAAATTATTACAATGAGAAGGATCAGTTGCGTCAACCTTCTGTCCCCATTAGTGAAGAATTGAATGCGCATGCGCCGTATGGAGGGTTCTTTCATTCGCGCCTCGCTCGGCTACGCCTCGCTCCCGCTCATTCCCGAACCCTCCAGATCAAAAAAAATTTCCCAATCCGTTTTGGATTGGGAAATTTTGCGTCCTTACCCCTAGCCCTCTAGTAATTTTTTTTACTTCCTCACCAGATCGTAGGAGAGGTATTGTCGATTGGATTTCTTGCTCAGCTTGTATCCTGTGCTCCGAACGTAAGCTCCTTGCAAGGGACCCTTTTCTTTGTTGAGCGTGGGGCAGGCCCATACTCTGGTGATTTCTCCTTCTCGATTTTTCAGAGTGAGAATCCTGCTTTTGCCAAATTTTCCATCCACTTCTACCACCTCCAAGATCTAATAAATCACTCCAGTAGGCAAATCCTTCCATGTGGTGGATTCCTGATTCTGATCCTTCATCCCTTCCTGGAAGGCATCTTTGCTGATAAAGTCATCACTCCCATCTTGAGAGATTTCAACAAATCCATTGTGTACGAAGGACATAATTCTTGTATTTACCCTATGATCAATAGGAATGCCGTCCGTTTGCATTTTACCCTCGAGGTAGGGATTTTTATGCAGGATTTTGCATGAGTGCGGCAGAATCGGCCTTTTGGTACTTCTCCTCCCTCCCCACACTTAAGATCCAGACGAACTTTTCTTAGTCCTACTATATCCCCTCTTCAAAATACAACATGTTCGCATGAATATAACCTGCACGCAGGATAGGTCAATTCTAATATTTTGGTTTTCACTTATGTACCAACTTTTTAGTGCCCTTATTTTCTTTAGATGATGAAATATACAAAACTTTGGTATCAAATGAAAGCCTCTTTTTTCACAATGAATTGATTCGTCAGTTGAATTTCATTTAGAAAACAGCTCTGGTAATTTGCAGTACCTCTTGTAAACAACTTATGTTGTGATACAAGGATGGAAAAAACATCATTAAAGCTCACAAATTTTTATGTCAAAATTTTGAAATGGAAATTTCCCGGATATTCAATATTTTCAACATTACGACTGGAATTGTAGGATCGTAAAAATCTGGATGTAAATCTTTTAATTGACTGTGCAATAATGTTTTATGATTTTTTTAAATCTTTTAATTGACTGTGCAATAATGTTTTATGATTTTTATTAACAAATTGGGTCTAAAATATTTTGCTTCAATCTTCTTTTAGGTTTACAAATATCGAAATAAGCACCCCTCTCCCTACAAAACAAGGAAAATTTCTAAACAATCAAACTGTAAATGCCATAAAAAAGATTTTATTTCAATTTTGGTTTATACTTTACTATATCTGACATACAATGGATCTTTTAAAAGAATTTACCTGTTAGAGTGGGTGTAATTGGCCATTTCACTCGAAAAAGTGTACAAAATGGGAATATTCAGTTTTTTAGAATTTCCACTGATTTGTCGTTGAGATGTGGATTCTTATAGATTTATGTATATTACTATAATATATGAATGTTTAGTCGTTACAGTATGTCTGAGCATTTCTTAACAAACGTTTTTAAATGTTTCTGACAAACTGAAGATTAACAAAATATTAAAATTTAACCCCTTCTTGTAAATAAAAACACAACTTATTAAATTTTATTTCGCTTCAATAGTTACAGATTTGTCATAAGTATGTTAACCATATGGTGTCTCATTATGAAAAAGAAAGGAAATGGGGTAAATGTCAAGGAGACAACATACCTCATTCAGGTTAAAACGATCCAAAACAAAGCATCTAAGGGACACCGTACGGTCTTCAACACAGTGCGGAACCTCTCACCATATAACAAGCCCTAAATGGCCCCAAAAAGGTAAAAAAGTGAATAAATCAAAGAAAACAGACCACATCCAATAACCCGAATATCAAGAAACTAAAATTTCATAAGAAGACAAGGACAAGCCAATGACCAACATATGACTGACTTGGAACAGGCGCAACAATTGCAGTGGGGTTTAACTCGTTTTCTTGGATCCAAACTCTCCCCTATGTGTGGTGAATGGCTAAAAAATAAATACACAAAAAGGCTCACAGTAAATATCAAACTAGAAAAAAGTCCAACTTATCAAGACGAGTACCCTTACAATGAAGTACATAAAACATGAAGTTCTGGTATTTATCCGTCATTTTTTTGTCTAATACTTGTACATTTAGGTTTCATTCATTAAAAAAAAATTAACAAAATAGGTAATATTTAAAATGTAAAGAAATCTCCAAAGTATTTAAAAGTTTTATTCCTCGTCACTTTAACAACATGTTCATTATTAGAAGGTTAACTACAACACGTGTGCTTTAAATCTGTTGCTGGATTTACAGGACACAGAAATTATACAGGGGAAATAATTTGTGTAGAATTTCACATAGATATCACTAGAGAAATTAACATTTCGCAATTTATCTCTCTTATTTCAACTTTGACCCCTAATTTTTATTTTTATAAGTAAATTATGTTATGTTTTATAAGTAAATTACGCTTAAATGTACGGTAACCCTCAAATTTTATTTTATATTTTGAGCAATAATACAATTATGTTTCTACACCGAAATTTCACAAAATTCTATAATAGGAAAATAATACTCTGCAGTCACCATAAATACACACAGATGCCTACATAAGTTCAAATAAAACAATGTGGTCGTGTCGGCAATTATTTCGAAATGCAAAATGGAAATTTTTGAATTTTTAGATTTTTTTCAAATTTTCATCTTTTTTCAAAAAGCAAACGGAAATGTCTCAGATCAGATAAAAATAATGATTCTTTAAAACTTTTTAAGTGAACATATTTTCATCAATATTGAGATATTCAAGAAAAAATATCTAAATTGTTACCAAAAAATTACTTTTTAATGTGAAAAGTAAGTTTGCAAAATTGAGTTATAGTATACAAATGGCTGTTAAAATATCAAACTGTGATATAATTCATGCAACCTTGTTATATACAACACGCATTTTGCGTGTTCTGGTTATTATTATGTGATCATAGACCCTAAAATATGTCAATGGGGGTTAACAAAATTACCGAACACATTTGTCAAGGGCCGAAGTCCATGAGACAAAAAGACAAATCAGGTGGAAACTACCGAAAAAATTGTCGACCACAATCGTCCGCACTTAGGGCTGGCATTTCAAAAGAAATGTTGGGTTAAACCGGTTTTGTGGCGCGCAAAACCTCCCTTCCATTTCGGTAGTGTCCGGTAGCAACTAAACAGCAATTGTTATAGAAAGGTCGTAGACGGCCAAAAGAAATGATCATCTCAGTACTAAATAAAAAAAAAGTTTTTTGAAGCCAAGTTCGGACCGAAAGTCTGTATAATTTGTGCTAGCTCTCGCGTAACGAATGAACTGTGAAAAATACATTCGATAAGCTAGAGCAGCTGGAATATTACTATTTACAATTTTAGATTAAATCCGTTGGGGTGGGGGATGTAGGAATTTTTATATTACTTCAAAATTTGTACTAGTTGTAAAGAAGATACTATGTACTTTCATTTTGTACCCATTTTTCATGAATTTGAACTACCAATAGATAAGATGGGGCAAATGATGGACAAAACGAAAATATTAAAAGATGCGTATGTTTACTTAACTATAGTTAAACGGAACAGATAAAGGGGGGTACCCATACCTACCACTGGCTTTTGCTAGTGCCAGTACCAAGTCTGGCTATCCCGAGTTCCTATCGTTTTTTACGTTTACAATTGAACCCCGGCAAATTCATTTGTAATTGAACAAGAAGTGGAAAGAGGCGTCCTAGAAAAACTGTAAATGCATGGAAATCGGGATACAGCCAGGATACAGTCGTCAACTTTTCTTAGACTGAACTAACACATTCAGAGATTAGTGTGCTAAAATTAAGTCAACAAACGCCTTGTTATTAGTAAGAGAAGAAAAAAGGGGATTAACAGGAAGCTTGGTTACCAAAATCTAATGAACTCGTTAAAGAAAGACATCAGATTGACAGAGATTTTGAAGTTGACGCAAAACTGCACCACATCAAAGACAATTGAACTCTTTGCTGAATTCGTCAACACCTTCTCGAAAATGAAAGAGGAAGCCAGTTGGTGGTAAGAACGGTGACAAACTGGTGATGACAAACGGATTTATATCAGAGACTATAGCAAAAAGGAAGGCTTAGTCCTCGATTACGGTCACATTTATAAGAACCCTGGGTGACGAATTTTGTCCAAGTTGATGTTTAAAACCTTGTAGGGATTGGGATTTAACCACTCGACCAAACATCCAGTAAGAAAATAATAAAATACTTTTCCAAACCAAACAACTAGGTTGATATGCTTACTTGTGACCAGATCAGTCTGATAGGTGCAAATCTCCTGAGTGAAACGATGATAAGTGTTAGCTACCAGTGTATAGAAACAAGACTATTCGCAGAACTTCTTCATACCCAGATACAGATTCCATATTGTATTTACTTCCCAAAAAAGAGTGCGGACACCAGATTTGGAATCTACTTAGGTGAACTGACAGATCTTTCAGTAGCTGAAAATAGAATTTGTAGTTGGTAAACAAATTAGCGACACCCACAACGATAGAACCGAAACTGCATATCAAGTAAAGGGAATAACACTGAACTATAAGAAAACCCTCACTATCAAGGGGGGAGGGGTGTCATCCCGGAGTCCCGACTTTATTTTTTCTAAAGCCCGAAATTCCGAACCAACTGATTAAATCCCAAATCCCTGTGCATTTTTTCCCTGTAATCCCGGGCTTAAACTATAGAAATCTCAAAATCCAGAGCTTGAAAACTTCTAATCCCGGCCACCCGACCCCCCCCCCCTTTCCACCCGCTATGGTATGAAGTTTGATACCATAAAAAACTGAAACGATGTAGAGACCACCACCAACAACAATTTAACAATCATTGTAATGAAACATTAATATAAGGAAAGTTTTGATTGGTCAGAACTGACAGTCAATAGACCACTTTCATGTTTATTTCTTATCCCGACTTTGTCTCCGTTTTTATAACGTTTTCCACAAAGGGGAGTAACCTAATGACCCGACAGTCAGGTTTACGGTTCCATTGTAATAAGGGACAGCAGTAGATTTTGAATACATGGGTATCTATCACTTGACTAGGGGTAATATCTCGATTGTCTTTAAATAAATTATTTCAAGCTATCCGGGTACTTACCACAGTGAAAATCGTAACCGTTGCCAGAGAAAATATTTACTGACCGTCCTTTCCCTAATGAGACCGAAAACCAGAATGACGGGTGTTAGCGAGTGACGTCCCTTTGAAAAACATGCTAAATTAGCAGTCATCCCGTAATGGTAGGTTTCCTGTTGTATGGTTACAAATACACAAGTTAAAGATAGAACATGAAATTGATTAATGGTGTTTAATTGCATTACAATCGCAATAACAGTACATTATTTGAATACCCGAGGGCGTCAATCTTGATTTGACGGTCACAATATCCATTTACAGTCTCCGCTACGCATCGCCTGTAAACTGCATTTTGACTTTCAAATCTACGATTGACGCCCTCGGGTATTCAAATAATGTACTGCTATGGCTTCATTACATACAATATGAAACTCTTGTTGGTATACTAGGACAAGAATTGGATTGTATTTGAAAAAGGAGTAGCTATGAACGATTACAGCACGAGATGGTATGGATTTTGAGTTGTGCATGTCATCCCAAGAAAACCCTGCTTATCTGCAATCAAATGCCCCATCTAAGCAAATTTTCTGGTCAATTAACTTGCTACAATTTTAGGAAAGAACGTTGCCGTGTAAATACATTTCAAATTTCTGTCAAAGTTAATGGTCCAGCCAACGATTAAACATCAAGAGGTGATACTTTACACCGCAGATGGGGCGCGAGCAGTTCATCTTACATTTCTCCGCATGTTTGAGACTTCAATAAACATTAACAAACAGGCAAAAAGAAATACAGATACATTTAGTGTATATAAATGAAAATTTGTTACAAAAAAGACTGCGTTTTCAAATTCTCAGGGCAGTTGTTTGAAAAGGATTTTTCCGAAATTTCTTACATGCAGCAGAGCCTAGTGGTGTTCAATCGGATGAAAATACCAACCGATTATATATCATAATCGGTTAGGCTTAACCGACCGATTATCGGTCGTAATCGGTTATCTTGCAATTCCTCCTTTGATTTTGCTTTTGGACTTTTGAATATGTGTCTATATGAAGTGCTTGCTAATGAATATATTCTAATATTCTAAATGGTTTCGTTTGTAAAAATGAAATGTACACAATACAGCATTAGGTCCTTTGCTTAATTTAGATAACCACTGACTTTCCCCCATAAACCTATGGACTACCTGAAGACCGTTTTAACCAAGCTTGGTTCTAACTGGCCTATTAGTATTTCAACTGGGAAGATCTTTGAAATTGTTCCAATAGAATCCAGTGTTAAACTATGATTCACTGGCAGCCATCTTGATAGAATCAAAACTTGCTGGATATATTATAAAAGGGGTCTATCTGAGGTGCGTTATGACCAAATTTTATTGCAATTGTACTGATAGTTTCAGAGAAAAAGATTTAAAAATATGTTCCCATAAGGCATGTAAGCTCTGATGTTAAACTAAGCTCCCTGCTGGTGGCCATCTTGTTTATGGTATGGAATTATTTGTACAAGGGATAAACCAAGGTTTACTGTAACTTATTTTAGTTCCATTTGGGCCAGCAGTTTGTGTGAAGATCTTTATATGTGTCTCATAGCCTCCAGTGTTGAATTATGTTCCCTTCTAACGGCATCTTTGAACCCCAAAAACAACGTTTTATATAGGGACCACTGTTGTAACCAAGTTCATTGTTTCAATTACCCAGTATAATAAAATGTTATTTACTTTAATATTAAAATGTTCATGACGGACAGACAAAGAAGAAGGACAATGGACAGATGACGGAAAGACTAGGGAATGACAGACGGATGACGGATGCAAAGTGATGGCAAAAGTACATCCTGGTTTTAGCAAGCTGAGCTAAAACTGATCAGATAGGGCAAGTTTTCATATGTATTAACTTTTCATGACAGGCCTCAAAGTTATGTTTTCATTCAAGGAGCTAGTTGGCTCCTAACTAAAAAATTTTGGAGCCAATAAAAAAAATCAAGGAGCCAGTATGTAATCCATACACGAGTTTGCCACTGCCTATTTATGCATTATATATAGATGGATATAGAATCTTTTAAGAAGCAATTAGAGAACTACAGGGTGCCATTAAACCTGGTTATATAAATATTTTGAAAAACAATATTATCTGTTTTGACACAGGATTTGAAAATGTCACTGCAGAACTTGAATGGAATCCTAAATCAAATTTTAAGTATATATAAATGATAAATGATAAAATGATAAATCGGTTTTCAATTAACTTAAAAATGGTAGACGTGTATATCAATCTTATGACTGAGGCAAGGTTTTCAGGAGCCAATCTGGCTCCTTGTTGTCTAAAGTTAGGACCCAGTAGGACAGTTTTGGGAGCCATGGCTCCTAAAACAGGCTCAAAATTGAGCCCTGCTGATGACCTTCCTATTTTCCCCTAAAGGTCACATGTACTTTTAGTTAACCGATTATCAATCGATTGAAGAAAATCTCAATCGATTAATCACATCTTGATAGTCAACCGACCGATTTGAGACATTTTCCGATCATCGGAACACCACTTCCTGACGAAGTATTGGAAAATATCAAGTTTCATAAATGTTAGAGTTAAAATAAATTGTCTAGAGAGATTTGAAAAAAGGGAAATTAAGTTGAAAATGTTAAAAAATAATTTTTGGTTTCTTTCCTTTCCATATTATTTGATAAATTCAAGTTGCTGGGAACATATTTCAACATTTGACCTATTAGAAATGTCATTACATAGGACCTATTAGAAATAACAAAATACCGAAGTTAATGTGAATTTACTTCCTGCATATGCGCATTTCGACAACTGATGTCTCTTCGGTGTAGATCACATCAAAACATTTGGAAATCCATAAACTTAATATGTTTAAAAGCTGACAGAGAACAAATTACCAATAGGGTCTAAAAAAGAAAACCAAAATCAGCGAAGGACAGAGCTATGCAGGAGGGAGATGATCGTTAGGTTTTAAAAAAAAAATTCGTTAAATTTACATATTGCAAGTTTTCAAATAAAAGCGGTTTTCATGGCAGCACCGTAGTCAAGCAGTGGCATCGGCCCAGTGGTAATAAATAACAAAATATCGAAGTTATTGTGAATGTCATTTAGAAATATCAATTATCTTTCTATGACGGTGACGCTCAAGACGAGTAGTCTTTTGAGAGCTTCTTTCCCATAGAGTCTAATGTTAAACTATGTGCCGCGGTTGTGGTCATGTTACATTTTATTTGATCGGAACGAAATGAGTATTTTAGTAAAACTTTCCACGCATCACTCCTGTAAAAATTGATTGAATTTGCTCCATTAGGTTTAAAGGAGAAGATGAAGATGTGAAAAGTTAAATGACGGATGAACGGATGTCAAGTGATGGCAATAGTTTACCATGACCCTTTGAGTGTAATGAGTCTACCTCTCTTACTATTAAAATTTGTTCGAATGTAGACTGACCAAGGATTAATTATAGTATAACTAATTGACCGTCATGAATATCAATAAAAATATCACGAGTGCCGAACAACGCAGAAGGATTTAACGAGTTGCAGAACTTGTTCTGCAACGAGTTAAATCCACTGCGTTGATCGACACGAGTGACATTTTTATTGATATTCATGACGGCCGATTAGTTATGCTTTTTATTATATAGATTTTCTACTCAAAAACCGAGATTTTAGATGCGGATTATTTTTTTCATGTCAATACGCCAGTTGTTTACTTGACGACGACATTGAAGAGACATTGTGACGTTGCTTCATTAAGACGTCATCCAGTGACTAGAAATCCTTTATTTTCACCGGTGACAATATGACATTTATTTAACTGAGAAAACTCGATAAATCACCGCTATCTATATAATAAACGAATTTATCTGCACGATTTTGAGAGGGGAAATATGTATGTTTGAAAGTATTAATACAAACCTTTCTGTTAAAAATTTAAAATCAAAGAAGAAATAAAAAGTCCACCTTGCAGGGATTTTCAAGTTGTATAATATGCCCTTTTTTTCTCATGACAACAAAATATTTATCTTTTGAAATTTTAAGGACGATTTATCATAACTGAATTCCATTTCTTTATCGTATTGGTTTACACGTTTATACAAATTTATATTTTTTTCTTGTTTCAAAATAAGATTTATGTTATAATCTATCACTAAATGATTGTATCACGTGCCTTGTATTTTGAATAGGTTCGTCTTGACACCATCAAGAAGCAACTGGGTTTTCCGGAATCACCTTCCACATGAAGCCGATTTTATATTTGTATGTTTCCTCTATCCTATTCTTGGTGGCACCTTTACGTTCTTAGCGCACTTAGAACCTTGTCAGCGGTGTTTAGCGGCACTTTCCAGTTGATGCAAAATCATATTCTCAAATTACCCGATAAAATAGACGATTTAATAACCGTATTTACCTAGGATAAGAGATGAAAAGCTTAAATGTGCTAACAATCTGCTTTTAAAAGAAATGGCTGAACATGTGACATCTTGTTGTGCTTCGCTTTTTTGCAAAGATTGAATTATTTCCCTTAATCCGAACTAATTGCTACTCTTGCTATTAGGATCCTAATTGACATGAAAACAATAGTAATTTTTACACTAAAAACGACCCCTTCTACGGTGAAGGATGGTCTCTTTTCAATATGAAGAGGGCTTTTTTGCAGATAAAGAGTTATTTGTAAATTATTGAAAAGAAGAGGATTTGACAGAGGAAAGAAAGAAAATATTATACATCTTCATGATGTAGAGCTATCGATTCAGTTGATATACAACTAATAGATATCTTTTCTTAAAACTTTGGAACCCCTTAAAGGGGCTTTGTGTTAGCTATAATTCTAATCTCCATCTTTTTTATCTATTTACTTAAAATTTGTTTTATTTAAGTTTATATTATTTTTGTAAGTTATTTTAAATTGTTATTACTGGTGTGGTAAACAATGAAAGTGTGGAGTAAATGCACATGACACAAAGTCTCTAAATATACATGTCCAAAGTACGCCCAAAATAGGGCCAAAGTCCCGAGTCCAAGAACAGGGTTATACCCTCTTTTAAATACCCTAAATGAAACTTCAAAATAATGCATTCAATTCCTAAATAAGATAGGTGTAGAAAGTAATGAAGTATCTATATCTTAATAATAGAGCACCAAATAAAATAACAATTTCAGAATTACTATAAGAGTTCCGGCTTATGTACAAGGTTGAATTTTGCAAGGAATATTGGTTTTGCAGATCTACAGAGGCAGAGGATTACAACATGCTTTGCAGGTCTACAAGAATGGTGACAATTCAGGCTAAGAACAACACACAAAGAGGTGGTTGTGTACCAAAAACTCCCTTTCAAAATTGTATCCGACAGGTCCGCACTCCATTGAAGATGACCGGCAGCGGTGAACACAATTCAACATTTGACCCTATGGGGAAACTTTTTGTCCTCTTCTCTGAAATAGAATCAAAACTAGTCACAGTGGTCCTTCGGTGGTTACTTCCAAAAGGATGGTAGGCGGGCTCCTACCGCATAAAGGATGGTCGAAAGCAGTAAACATTTATGTTAGGCACAGGCTATTTGATTTCAAGGGGGTGTTTTTTTAATATTTTGTTTCGTTTGTTGATAAGTTGACCTTTTGCTTTTTCTTCTTTTTGGTGACGTGTTGATCTTCTCTGATTCTTCTTTAATTTCCTCCCGATCGATCCTTCATAACATTACTTTGCTTTTTGACATTTGGACCGTGACGCTTCATCACATCATGCCTTTGATTCGACTGCAATGAAGAGACATAAGTTGTCGAAATGGTCATATGCAGTCAATTTGGTATTTTGTTATTTATTAACACTAGGCATATTCCAATGCTGTCGGAGATTATTAGTCCCCGAGGGTATTCACCAACCAATTAGTCAGTACTTCGGTGTTGAACTGAAAACCGATTTTATCTGAAAACTTGCGATATATAAATTAATTTAGACTAATTTTTGGCTAAAACTAAGGAGTATCTCCCTCTTGCATCGCTCTGTCCTAAGCTGATTATGGCTTTTCCTTTCGATATGTTCTCGAATCGGCCATATACACCCCTATTAAGCTGGGTAATGTTTAGGTACAGGTAATGTTTAAATATCAAAAACCGTACCTAAACATTATCCTGAACTGGGACAAAACATTATCCAATGTTATTGAAAATAAGAAATTTGTTTACATTTTTCTCAACCGGCCTAAACATTATTCAACCGGACTAAACCAATTCCACGCGAACTCCACTTACCTAAACCGTTCGTCGAGAACTCAGCTTAAGGTAGATCACTATGAGAATTCACATTTTTCAAATTATATGGAAAAAACAGTCGGTGACCCCCATTTTTCTTTATATGTTTTGAAAGTATGTTCAAAGGGCTAACATATGAGTAAAATAGAAAGAAATCTATGGAATAGTTTTAAAGAAAACAACCGAATACCTGTTTATCCCTATATATTCATTAGAAATATTTGATTATTTTGATATCAGTTATTTTCAAAACAAGCACGGTGACCCCACTTTTTAATTTTTTTATTTTAACGCTAATATAATAAGGAAACTTTCCTGAGAAAATAAAGAAAATCTATGGAAAAAAATTTTGGACTACCCATCTACCTTAATAGGGGTGATATACAGAAACTAAATTTAGGTCAATATTAACAGCAACTTCGGTATGTTGGTAGTTATACATTGATAAATGTCAATCTCTGCCAAATGTCACCGCCACTTCAGGAAATTAGTATTGCTAGAATTGTGTTAGTTTGTATGTGTTCCAGACCATACGCGTATTTGGACCGTATGCGTATACTCATATGGTCCGACCGTACGCGTATGCCGGGTCGGACCATACGCGTATAAGTATACGTGTACGGTCTTCTACGAGCTGACCATACGAGTATATTTAGACCGTATAAGTACAAAGAGAAAGACAGACACTACATTCGTTATTCAAACAAAGAGGTAAGTTACAGTCAAACTGATAGCACTAACTACCACTGAAAACCGTATAAATTATTAGATCTTTATAAAAATAATAAATTACATATATTAACTGAAATGAAATTGTAGAAGCAGTTAAATAAAAAAAAAATCACATTTTCACACAAATTTTAAAGGTAATACATAAACTTCATTTTTACATTCAGAAGTTTTGTTCGTGGATAAGGGGACCGGGGTATTCCTTTTTTATGTATTTGTTTATGAGTTATGACCATTTATTGTAAATGTGTTTACACTAATAAAACTTTTCTAAGGTTTTGGTTGTACATTGTTCCAGTTGGTTTAGGAAGGATTTTCCGTTGATATGCATGCTTTCTTTCTGCTTGCTTTTCACAGATGTTTTCATTCCAGCTTGGGTATTCGTAATCACGTAGTCTCCAAAGACTTTCTCGGTTTGTCCTTATCATCATACTATATCAAGGGGTTCGCTACTCCATTTGAAAATAAGTTCTAATAAACATGATTTTTTGTTAGACAATTAAAATAGAAGTAATTTTAGTGGAAAAATATGATAGGTTGATGGTCTCGTTTTACGGATTTAAGTGATTGAAAATTTGGCGGGAAACTGAACTCCTCTAATTTTTCATAGGATTAACATTAGAATGGTTTGACCGTGAATGATCATGACAGAATAAATAGAATTCAAGAAATTTCGACAGAATGCTCACAAAAATGTATAGAATGAAAATATGATGGTCAATGGGCAAAAAATTATAATGCTTTTAGATTGATAAAACCCGAGGATTCCGAAAATCTGACAGAAATATCCTAAAACATGAGGAGCGAACCTCCTTAATTTCACAAAGGTATTATTTTAAGTAGATCCAGCGTTAATAGTCGAATTGACAAACAACGATTAGATTCACAATCTTTTAAGTGTGACCGGTTCCACGCCTGGAACAGAATGAGATGCGTCTGGACTCCTACTGAACGGGGGTACGGTTCTTACTACTAGTGTCTTAGCTTTGTCGCATGTTTGTTCATTTTTTACATTTGTTTCTTTGTCATTCTTTATTTTAGAATTGCTTAATTTCTCTCTTTTCTTCACTTTTGCTTCGCAGTTCATGCGCCGTAGATCTAGCTCCGCTCGCATTTTCGGGTTATGCCTGTTCATATTTGTCTCATTGGAAAAATAATTTTCTATGATATTTAAATGGTGCCATAGGTTTATGCAGAAACAAGATTTACAGTGAGATCAGTATTCATACCTACCAACTATCCCTATATATGGGGCTTTCCCCTTGACAGCATCCAGTTTGAATTTTTCCAGTGCAAAATTTCAGTCATTCTCAAAATTATGTCCCACTTCCATAGCAGAAATGTGAAAAAATATTATTTTAAAGAAACATAAAATGATGATTTTTTCGGGAAGTATTGGCATTTTGGAGTCTATCTGTAAAATTTCCTCCACATATCTCTTTAAATTATTTTTATACAGCAATTTTAGAAGAACCCCTTAAATCCTTGGTAACGGATGTTAAACAGACTACCAGTAATACAATTACGCGATTTTGAACATCGATACCCTGAAATATCATTAGAAAATGTAATGAAATTTTTGAATACAAGCATATATAGCAAACAAAAAATTTGTTTACATTGTCGGACAATTTTTTTCTGTGCAAAATCGCTGAACAAAATCATAATAAAAAATGTTCAAAAATACATCAATATTTTATGATCTTTGATTTATTTATTTTTACAATAAATCGACGCTGTCGCTCTGTTCCTTGGATGTTTTAATCTTTACATGACTTTAGTTCTCGAAAATCTTGTAAACTTTAAACCTCAGCATGTTTGTATTATAATGGCATTTTGAAATAGAGCGAAATCTCATTGTAACGGATGTTAATCATTGCAATTGGAAAAGCCTCTTAAATGAATCAAATCTCCTCAAGTGACCATTTCTCAATGGAAGACAGTCTCTCGGATTACGATCACAGGTTTTGGGGAAAAGTTTCATCATTTACTGTTTGGCAATCCTGCTTCTGTGAACGATTCCCCTTTCACTAAAGATATTACTGCATGACCAAATTCATCATACATTTTGTGTGAACATGTGGCTAAATCGAGCACTGAAGATAAAGGAGACCAAAAATCAGTTCAATGATTGTTTTTCTGTTTTTACTTTTATGACGGAACGTAAAAACATGAATAATTCAAAGTCACCAGTGCTCCTGAAATGTTGGTAACGGATGTTAATTTCTACAAACGTGAATCATCTCCTGTATTCGAGTTTCAATTCTATAACAGTAGGCCTCTGCCATTTTAGATATTCTTTTAATTATTCCTTTATATTTTTGCGATTGTTCATGTATATTGTTCACCCTGCCTAACTGTTAAATAGAAAAACATGTCTCCTCCTTTTAACAGAAGGCTTAAAAAT
>MJUU01025112.1:49458-61662 GCA_002080025.1 Modiolus philippinarum
TTTTGACTGCTGACTGGACAGAGACTCTGACATGTAACTGATTCTTGCATTTGTCTAATATATCTGTATGTTCCCTTAAGATCTACTGCAAACAAACTCCCTAAACATGTTACATGACTGACAAACCTTGGTCACGGATGTTAATTTCTTATTGGCGACAAGTTTCAAAATGACAAATGAAAGTTCGTATGGAAAAAAGTCAAGTATCGATGCCAGCATTTCTATTCCAGTTGAACATAAGATGTCCTCAACATACATTTTTCTCCATTTTTCCTGAATTATCACCAAGTTATAACTTATTTGTGCGCATTGCTTTCTCGGTAACGCTTGTTAATACAAAATTAGCGACAGCTTGAATAGTAAATTTTCAATGTTTTATACTTTAAGGTGTCTGTTTCTAGTTGCATACACTAAAAAACAAAGTGGCTTCCGTCTTAAAAGTTAGTTGTAAAATATCAAAAACCCGGTTTCAATAATTACGACGTCAACCCCAAAAATTGAATTCTGCTAGCGACATGGAATTTTAGTTAAAATTTGGTCGTTTAAATCCAGCTTGTGCCAAAATTGTTGATAGTGTCATGCTACTGTTGGTTAATTTGTTTTCTTCAGATGTGTGACAAATCAAAATAACGTTTTGTTTATAAAAGAAAAGTATTTTTTACAATTTTTTTAGCCAAGGACAGTCATATTACGATGTGGGTCACAATTTTGAGAATCACTGAATTACTGATTCCGTGTAGAAAACACATTCATTTGTTTATTGCATAATGGTTGTATTGTCATAAAGATGCTAAGAAACAACAGAAAATTTGATTTGCAGCCTCCTCTCTAGGTGTCATGGTATGCCGTCTCGTGCATCAAAACCCCCATGAGCATCCGTTTGGAAAGTTGGCAGGTATGAGTATTTAGGCACGGACCATTTGATTTTCAGGGGGGGGGCTTGAATTTTTACCCAAGCCAGGAAATATTTTTCGCCTGCTTCGCGGACCGGATTATTTTTCCCATATACACTATGCTAGGTAGGCTTTTTTCTGTAATGGGCAGGATCAGGGCCAGATTATTTTTGTCAATCCAGATGCTGGTCATAAAATTTTTAATTTAATTGGCAAAAATTGGGACCAGAGCTTTTTTTTTCAAAACAAGAGTTGTCAGAAGACAACATAGCTCGCCGGGGATTCCAGTAACCTCAATGCACAATTAATTCGATAGTAATAGAAAGCTTTCTTCACAAGAAAGTCACATATCAAATATAAACACCCAATCACTAAACAACTTAATTCTTGAAGCAAAGTTAAAGTTTTTAAAATATTGCCTTAAGGTCAAGGTCAAGGTCAAAATGTCTACAAATATGGTACCATTAGAAAGCTCTGATCAAAAGAACGTCACATACAAAATATGAAGACCCAACCACTAAGCAACTTAATTCTGAAAGCAAAGTTTAAGTTTTTAAAAAATTGCCCTCAGGGAAAGGTCAAGGTCAAAATGTCTACAAATATGGTTCCACAAGAAAGCTCTCACCATAAGGAAGTTACATACAAAATATAAACACCCTACCACTGAAGGCCTACCTTTAAGAGGCAAGGTTAAAGTTTTTAACAAATTGCCCTTGGGGCAAGGTCAATGTCAAAATGTCTACAAATATGGTACCAGAAGAAAGTTCTCATCATAAGAAAGCTACATACCAAATATAAACACCCTACAACTAAAAGCCTACCTTCTAGAAGCAAAGTTAAAGTTTTTTAAAAATTGCCCCCAGGGCAAGGTCAAAATGTCTACTGACTAATATGGTACAACTAGAAAGCACTCATCATAAGGAAGTTAGATACCAAATATAAACACACTACCGCTAAAAGCCTACCTTCTGTAGGCAAGATTTCATTCTTTTTTAAATTGCCTTCAGGGCAAGGTTAAGGTCAAAATGTCTACAAGTATGGTACCAGAAGAAAGCTCTCATCATAAGGAAGTTAGATACCAAATATAAACACCCTTCCATTAAAAGCCTAAATTCCAGAGGCAAGGTTAAAGTTTTTTGAAAATTGCCCTCAGGGCAAGGTCAAGGTCAAAATGTCTACAAGTATGGTACCAGAAGAAAGTTCTCATCATAAGGAAGTTAGCCTACCAAATATGAACACCCTACCACTGAAAGCCTACCTTCTAGAGGCAAGGTTAAAGTTTTTTTTTTTAAAATTGCCCTAAGGGCAAGGTCAAGGTCAAAATGTCTACAACTATAGTACCAGAATAAAGCTGTCGTCACAAGGAAGTCACGTACCAATAAAGCTATACAGGTCTCAATTCCACGAGCCAGGTTAAAGTTTTGCTGACGCCGACGCCGAGACATTCGTCCCGGCGAGCTAAAAAATACCAGCTCGGCATATCTTCTTATGATATTTATTCCGTCCGGACCAATTTTCCTGGTAGACATATTTTACCCTTTTGTCTGCTTCAACTGTAACAGAAACATGGATGTTTTCTGATTGTGAGTGTAACACTTCAAAACAAAAACTTATCAATAATTGATATATCTCTTTATTTTGCTAATTAGGCAATAAATAACAAAATACCGAAGTTATTGTGAATGTCAGATAGAAATATTAGGGGACGACCATTTGATTCTGGGGGGGGGGGGGGGGGTGGCTGGCAGATTTTGTAAATAAATATTCTGTCCCTGAAAAAGTTGGAAATAAATAATCTGGCCTGCACATCCAAGAAAATAAATAATCTGACCTTAAACGAATTTGTGAGGGGGAAATCTGAAAATATGTCTGTTTGAAAGTAACTTTTCTGATAAAATCAAAGAAGAAATAAAAAGTCCACCTTCCAAGGATTTTCAAGTTGTATAATATGACCTTTTTTCTCATGACAATAAAATATTTAAATTTATGGATATTTTTTAACAGGTCATTTTATCCCTAGCACCGTTTTTCAGGGGAGATAATTTCAAACTTGATCATGTGACAGTCAGTGACAAAAATATATGCAAACACCCCCAAATGAAAAGAAATTAGATAAATATGGAGCAAGAGGTAACATATTATGATGAACAGATGACTGGTTGTATCTTTAAAAATCATGAAAATAGACGCTGTCAGAAATTTCACAACTTAAACTTTGTCAGACGTCAGTTCTTGGCGAAATTTTGCAGCTTTGCTTTGGCTTTGGATGTTTGGCCCAACATTTTAGATTCTTTAACATGATTAACGGAAGTTTCCAAAATTGATGTGGATTGGTTTTAAACATGAGGAAGAAACATGTCATGTTTTTCTTGCAAAAATAAGTAGAATTGCTACAATCATGACAATGTACATGTACAATATTAATAACCAGAATTTCAGAATAGAAAGACTAGTTCCAATTTGATTTAAGATTTTCTGATATTTTCTGATATGTTGCGAAGGATCGCCAAACTTTTTTTTTGTCTACCAGGGGAGATTACTATGGTACCACGGAATTTCCCAAAAGTGGTGTATGGGGCACAGTTCCTAGCGAAAACCTGTGAACTTATAAATAATGCAAAACGGACAACTGTCAAACATATGTACAGAGTTTTTATTAATTTTTCTACTTCAACAGTAATACAAGGATTTTTGAAATGAATTTTATGAAACTTACAAATTTGCATCCTGGCAGCAAAACACTCTACCTTGGAACATACTACAGACCACCATCTGATAAAGGAGACTCATTAATATATCTATGGCAGTCATTAAGTAGAGTATGTAGCAAACCAAATTCAAATGTATGGCTGAGTGGTGATTTTAATCTAGGTCACAGTGATTGGTCAATACCGACTGTAACACCAGGTAAACCAGACCAAAAATAACATCAAGACCTAATTGATACACTAAATGATAACAATCTCACCCAAGTAAATTTAAAACCAACACGGAATGAATGAATCCTAGACTTGTTTTGCATTACACAATGTTACAAACCTGTCTCTATTAAATAGAATGGAAACAATGCCACCAATGGGAGAGAGTGATCATGACATACTTTTCACAGAAATAAACCAATCCGTAATAAAACACAAAAAAAACTATCTCGCAAAATAACTATATACAAAACAGCAGATTGGGATCAAATAGAGCATGACTTAACAAATGTTATAAAACACCTTGAAGACCAAACAGAAAATATAAATACAAATGAAGCACTGGAATTTTTTAGAAATGAGCTAACCACATCGGAACAGAAGCACATACCAACAAAAAACATCAGTAACAAAAACCGTCTACCATGGATTTCGTCTAATCTTAAAAAGCGCATAAACAAGAAAAATAAACTATGCAAAAAGAAAAAGCCATACAAAGACATAAAAAAACAATTACAAAAAGAATACCGAAATGCATATTGAATTTAATATGTTGAAAACATCATGTTCGACATAGAAATTCCTGAGCCTGACAGTCAAAAATTCAATAAACAGCCGATAAAAATTGTTTTCTTACATCAAAACACAGAAAAATGAGAACACTGGCTTATCACCACTAAGAAGTGAAGGAGTATTACACTCGGATCCAATCGAAAAAAGTAACATCTTGAACAGACAATTCCAATCAGCATTAACATCTGAAGCAGACATACCGATTCCTGATAAAGGTCCAAGTCCTCATCCTATCATGGACAACATAAAAGTAACAAAAGAGGGTATTAAGAAACAACTTTTAAACATAAACCCGTGTCAATCAACTGGACCCGATAACATCACAGGCAAAATATTCAAAGAGAAACCTGACATATATGTGCAGAAATTTTGAAAATCATATTTGAAAAAGCAAAGTACCATCAGATTGGTAACATGCAATCATAACACCAGTTTTCAAAAAAGGAGATAAACACCACCTTGCAAATTATAGACCCATCTCACTGACATGCATTGCCTGTAAAATTCTTGAACACATTATAACCAGCAGTATTATGAATCATTTAGAAACACACAACATACTTTTCAATTTACAACATGGTTTCAGAGCGCAAAGATCCTGTGAGTCTCAAATTCTGTCACTGCTTCATGAACTAACCCAAAACAATGACAAAAACATCCAGACAGATCTCATCATCATGGACTTTGTAAAAGTGTTTGATAAGGTGCTTCACAAAAGACTCTTGTACAAACTTCAGTGCTACGGCATCTCAAATCAAGTAACATCCTGAATAAACTCATTTCTATCAAACCGCACTCAAACTGTAGTACTAGAAAATAAAAAAATCCGATAAAATCTCTGTTACATCTGGAGTCCCCTAGGGTACTGTACTGGACCTACACTTTCCTCATTTACATAAATGATCTGCCACAATACATAAAGAACAGTAAAATCAGACTCTTTGCAGATGATAGCATTATCTACCACCCAGTAACATCACAATATGACTGCATAAAATTACAAGAAGATCTTGAAGCTGCTGCTAGGTGGGAGCAAGATTGGCAAATGGCTTTCCAACCTGACAAATGTAACATCTTGCATGTCACAACAAAACAAAACCGAGAACACTTTTATTATAACCTTCATGGACATGTATAAGAACCAGTACAATACGCAAAATATCTTGGGGTAACCATTTCACATGACCTAAAATGGAAAAAACACATTGATCAAACAGCAGCAAAGGCAAACAGAACATTATTCATAAGGCGTGACATTAAAGTTAACTCTAAATCAATCAAAGACCGTGCAAACCAATCACTGCCCAAAACTCGAATACTGCAGCTCTGTTTGGAACCCCTACACCAAAGATAACATATACAAATTAGAAAAAGTACAAAGAAAAGCTGCCCGATACACATGTACAGTACAGAAAAAAAAAATACCATAATCACTTGGAGAGACATAAATTTTAATCCTTTAGACATAAAATCACAGACATACTATCACTGTGATAGACCTAAAATGCCATAACACAGTAGGGAGGATAAAATTTTATTACCCATTTTACCTGTAATTTCTTTGAAGTCTACCTGCTTAATTAGATTTTTACCTGTACAACAGGAAATTTCCTGACAAAACTTGGGTTTTATTGCCCCGATAAGCAATTTTTCAAGGTAAAAATTAATCCCCATCACTTTACTAGACACCACCACTATAACAGTGATTAGTTATGGTATGTCTCTTTCTGTACTGTAACAGCTACCACAGCAGTGTATCTGACATGATCCAAACACTTAATTGGCCATCACTTAAGGATGTTCGCTGGTCATGTTTATGCATTTCTGTCAGATTTTCGGACTTCTCTGGTTTTATCCATTCAAAAGCTTAATAATATTTTGCTCGGTGACCCCCTAATTTTTTTTCGTTAATTTCATTTTATATATCTTTGAGAGCATTCTGACAAAATTTTATTCAACTGGTGTTATTTTGTCACATTCATTATTGGTTAAACATTGCTTATGTTAAACCTATGAAAAATGCAGAGGAGTTCAGTTTCCCGTCATTTTTTGAAACACATGTATCTAAAAATTTTCATTGGTAACCTATCAATTTTTTCGGCTTTAGTTATTTCTTTTTCAATTTTCCAACAAAAAATCACATTTAATTGATATCCTTGTTATTTTAAAATTGACCAGCGAACATCCTTAAAGAAAGAAGAATTAAGACCAGACTCACTATATAAACAACAAAATTGCAATTCCACACGAAAACATCTAAACCAAAAATCAGTCATCAACCAGGGCAACCCACTCACTCACAGTGTAGCAAAAACCCTCTAAAATTTTCATTTTTCAATCGAACCATATCGAACTGGAATAAATTACCCGAACACATAGCAACCACCAATTCATTAGACAGTTTCAAGGAGAAACTCACCCATGAGTTTCTCCTCAAATCATACATCACTTAATTATATACAGTACTTTGTTTTTATCTTATTTAAAAAAAAAAAAACAATAAAAATAGTAAATTATGAAAATGTATTATTACATGAAAGATGGGCATGCGCAAGAAAGTAAAAAACAATACGTTGATTGTTTTCTGAACACAAAAAAGAAGAAAATGATCCTATTGTTTTTCTTTTAAGTCAATGAGATATTTTAATTGGAATGGATGTCACAGTGTGGGTAGCCTCAACCTTGGGACAGATGAACTGGCCAGATCATTTTCCCCACACTGTGCTAGGAAAATCAGTTGAACAAGGTTTTTTTTCTAATGAACATAGGTCCAGATTCTTTTATACCCATGTGCTGGCCATTTGTTTTTCTATTTTTTGCAAAAATCAGTACTGTAAATTATTTTTTTTCTAAAAAATGCAAGGCCCCTTCTAATATCAAATGTTCTTTTCCTGATCACGAAAACCATATATAAATACATGTACATTGTAACAAAATAATACAAAAAGGTATATAAAGATCAATAACATCAAAATTTGGTCATTTAATTACAAACTTTACCTAATGAACCCCTCAGAATATTTTCAATTTGAATTACCATTTCTTATAATTTATTATTATTTTTTTGTTCTGTTTTTTTTTTTAATTTATTTGTGTCAAAATATTTGTTTTATTTCTGTAAAGGATTTTAAAGTTGTTGTTTACCCATTTCATTATTTTATCTGATGGTTTTCAATGATCAAAAATGTCTTAAAATCACTGCATAATGTAAAAACTCATTATCAGATAGTTTTGTCGCTATTGACTTTCCATACTTTTTTCCTGCCAACCAGGAGTTATTTATAGATGCAGAACTTCTATTTAGCCTCGTTTTTAATGTTTACAAACAGACGACAGCATAGGAGTGCATGAAGTGTACAAATCATTCAATAAGTAATTTTTTTAAGGTTTATTTGTAATCATGGTATGTAGTAAGTTATCCAAAATGGGGATTTCTTGTATGGACATCATAAAAAAAGGTTTACCTACCAAAAATTCAGACATTTTTCCAAAATATCATCACTGACACTAACGCAGAAACCACATTGACAGTTCCCAAAATAGCTTTGGTGGTAGTTGGCGCTTTACATATAAAAATCACGAAATGGGGAAATACCGCGGTATCATAGAACCTGCGGTATCATAGGAAGGGAGTGTACCTAACGATTCTATGGTTTTCAGTGAGCATCATGATTACTGTAAAACATGCTCTCATTGACACCCAATCTCAAAAAATTAATTTCTATCTTTGGTCAGTTTTGATCGCGATTCAGTGTTAGTAGAGATTTATATTTATTGCCGATCACATTTTAATTTTCTGTATGTTTTGAGCAACAAACTCTAAATCTGAGTAGGTACAGACATAACAGTGCAGCCAATAACTTACCATGATTTATATGATAGAAATATCAATTGAAACGTTTAAATGAATCATTGCGTATCCAGACTTTCTGCTGGGGGGGGGGGGGGGGGGGAGACCCATTTTTTTTCATAAGGGAGTCAGGGCCCGGAACCAAATTTTTTTAAAAAACCCTAATAATTTTAAATATTTTCCTACCTAAGGGGATTGTGCTATTTTTATGCACACAGTATACAGAATTGTATATTTATTTTTCAGGTTAGTGCTCCACCTTCAGGGGAGACGACCAGCAATGGACCTCGGCTTTGGGAAAAACCATGGACCATTGAAGAAATGCGTAAAAATGCCAACAATTGGTCCCTGGCTGGAGATGCAGGAGTGAGTTATTAAAAATAGAAGAAAAAAAAATCACCTACAATGGCCGAAAAACACAGTCACGGGCCTTAATGTACCAAGGTACTGCACAAGAAAAAAAAACAAATGAAAAAAACAAAAGACAAATGTAAACAACGATAGGAGCTCGGGACAGCTACTTTGTACCAGCACTAGCTAAAGCTCGAACTTTTAAAGTTTAACCCTTTCGACAGCAGAACTATGATAATCAATGAGTTGAAAGGATAGAGTCTATATTTCCACCACTTTTTGTGTCCTATTATTATTACTTTGCAGACAAGCTTGTCCTTAAGCTTTTTGTTTTGAAATAAAGAATTTTAGGTATTTTGAACAATTTGAAATCTTTTCTTTGTTAGAGACATGCTCACCAGATGACAAGATTTTTTACATTTTTACCATGTAACATGTTCCAGATTCTATCGTGATAAAAATGTTCACTATTTCTCATTCCAGTTTCTACATGCCATGGATTAATTTTATAAATATAAAAACATATTGCAAATTTTCCAAAGTGTTTCATCTTTTATTAACAAAGAAACATACCTTAATTTCTCTGATATGTGAACTTTATACTGGTTACTTGTTCTGACTGGTTGGATAAAATTTTCATATTCAACATATGTTGAATAAAGCCCTATGATATTTCCCACCAAATCTTTTCAGAATACAATTCTAGTTTTTATCATTAATCATTAGAGAAAAAGATTACACCACTTTCATAAGTTTATCCCAATTATTACCGTATTTTCTCGATTAGTGAGATTTTAAAATTTTTAAAATCTTGTCAAGCCTCGCAATTAAAATTTGAAATTTAACTAAATGTATCTCGAGAGGATAAAATAATGTAATGAATGGGATCTTGCAATGTAATCTATATTTACAGTCCAATTCAGCAAGTATAGTCACTGATAACTATATACACATGAATATGATATACAATTTGTAAGACACAAAGAAAATTGAATGCAGATTGATTAGAATTACAGACAAAACCATGTTAAAATTATTTTACTACCTAAAATTGAAATTTCAAAGATCAGTTTGTACACAAGTAATGAGCTTTTATTAAGGGTTATTCCAAGAAAAGATGTAAGGGGGGGGTGGGTTGGTTGGACAGCACTTTCTTCCAAACCCCAACCCCCATACATTTCTCTCATCACATATAGCATGTGATATGCCTAAATTTCTTCTTGAATCCCACCGCCCATCCTAAAAGATATAATTAGCTGTCCAACCCACCCCCTCCCCCCACATACAATTTTTCCTGGAATAGCCACTTGTATGAGGGTATCCATAGTATGTTTGGTAAGAAGATGTTGGTTCACATTTTATCCTGTAATAATATGAATTTAAAATTGATATTTTTACAGTTACTCCAACATTTACAAGAATTTTCACAACAGATGATATCAAGAGTACATGAAATTGGAAAAGAGGTTGATGGGTTACTCCATGATACAAAAGTAAGTTCATAAGATCTTTCAAGTTTTGAGATCAAAGGAATTTGCAATAAATGATAAAATAAGCCTGATTCTCATGCTTGATTCATGAGACTTGATAGGTCTTCTTACTTCAGTAAATATCCATGCTCATCGAGGCTTCCATCTCAGTTCTTATTTGACAAATCTAAACATACCGATTCAAATCATGCAAATTCAAAACACACTGATTCATAACACTTCTATTTAAAAACATACAAATTCAGAACATGATAATTAAAATTGCAATCGTAAGGCCCAATTTCATTGGTCAATGTCATGAACAACAAAGAAGTTATTTCTCCATAAACTCTTCATGCCCATAAATACGCTTAGAGGTAAAATAGTGCAGTATATGGTGACGTCAAATTTAGAGACAACATTGTTTTAAGTCAAAGGATTGGAATTATAAGAAATAAAAGTAATTTGAGAGAGTTTATGGATATGTAAATATGGCTTTTCACTAAAAAACTTTGCATAAAGTTCTGTGGACTTTATTCAGTTTGTGAGTGAGTTGGCCTCATTTACAAATCAATAAATTCCTTTAAATTACTTTTATTCCTATAATGATTAAAAGAAATACTGATTCAAAACATACTGATTCAAAACATAATGATTTAAAACATACTGATTCAAAACATAATGATTCAAAACATACTGATTCAAATATAATGATTAAAAACAAAATGATTCAAAATGTACTGATTCAAGACATACTGATTCAAAACATAATGATTCAAAACATGATTCAAGACAAACTGATGCAAAACATAATGATTCAAGACATTCAAAATGTGCTGATTCAAAACATAATGATTTAAAACATGATTCAAGACATACTGATTCAAAACATAATGATTCAAATCATACTGATTCAAAACATAATGATTCAAAACATGATTCAAAACATAATGATTCAAAACATGATTCAAAACAATGATTCAAGACATACTGATTCAAAACAAAATGATTCAAAACTTAATGATTCAAAACATACTGATTCAGAACAATGATTCAAGACTTAATGATTCAAAACATAATGATTTAAGACATATTAATTCAAAACATAATGATTAAAGACATAATGATTCAAAACGAAATTCTTAGAATGTGAGTTAGTGAATATGCTTGTTCTTTTGCCATAACAAATGTAACATTGGACAAATTATCCAAATTTATGTCAGGATATGAAAAATGCAAAACAAGAATCTGCAAATTAAAACTGTTAATCGGGTCTGAAAGTCTCATCATTTGTCCACAATATTTCACAATAAGAGTGAAATTCCAAATCATTTCCTGCAAAATATGGTGTCGTAGGATAATAACATCATAACTTGTAGTGAAAAATGCAACTTTTTGGTACAATTTTTTAACCAGAAGTTGCAAAATAAATGAGACTTACAGACAATATGAATTTATAACAAATTCAATCAATACAATGACAAAACTGATATGGACATTGGAAAAGAGACATACTGTATAATGGGAAATTTTCTTGAGGGTTTTTATACCCCCCGCAAACAAAGTTTGGGGGTATATAGGAATCACCCTGTCTGTCTGTCTGTCCGTCCGTCTGTCCGTCCATCTGTCTGTCTGTCCACACTTCTGGTAAGCACAACTTCTCTTAAACCACTTGAAGGATTTTGATGAAACTTTACACAAAGGAAGGACACTATATGGAGATGTGCATGAAGGAATATAATTATTGTCTGAAACCAGGAAGGGGAGATAATTCGACTTTGACTTTTCTTTGATTCCCTATATATGGGTTACCTCGTAAGCGCAACTCCTCTTAAACCTCTTGAAGGATTTTGATGAAACATTACACAAAGGAAGGACACTAAATGGAGATGTGCATGAAGGAATATAATTATTGTCCAAAACCAGGAAGGGGAGATAATTGGACTTTGAGTTTTCATGGATTCCCTAAGTATGGGTTACCTCGTACGCACAACTCCTCTTAAATAACTTGAAGGATTTTGATGAAACTTTAGACAAAGGAAGAACACTATATGTAGATGTGTAAAATGTCAAATAGGCTGAAAAAGGAGGAATTTTATATTTGTCTGATTTAGACAGAGTGTTTTCATTGGAACCCTTGTGAAAATTTC